>CM056379.1:13054752-13078431 GCA_029718625.1 Synaphobranchus kaupii
TGTGCGCGAATGTGTGTGATGTGCATATGTGTGTGTGTGCATGTGTGTACTATTTTGTTTGTACCCTCACGGAATTCTTGTCAGCCTTTGCCATGAGTCACATGACCGGCAGTGTGGCTGTCAGAGGTCCCGGCACGCTAGGACTGATCACCCCACGGCTTTGATGGAACCACCAGTTCCCCCAGCTCACATCTGTTGCTCATTTAATACCAATGTGTGTGAACTAATCAGGTTCTGCGACATTAGAGTTGCATTTTTTTGTTGCTGTCGCTGCTGTTGTAATTGATGTTGCTGTTGTTGCTGTTGCTCTTGTTGCTGCTGTTGTTCTTGTTGCTCTTGTTGCCGTTGTTGCTGCTGTGTCAGAAGGATGCACAAGTGCATTGTATCTGAACTAAGCAACTGCAGAGACATTATAGTGACCATGTAATATTCAGATAATATAAAATAGGGTGCATGTGGGGTGGAGCATGTGGGAGTCAGGAACATTTCATATTCATATCACAGCTTTAATTACTGTACAGTTGTGTGAGGGGAAAGACCCTGTGTCCTCTATTGGACCCACCTTCAGAGACAAAAAAAGAAGAAAAGAAAAATAAACTACCTCTAAATTGCACTTTTGTCCTACCACACCATTCAGGCCATTCCACACAGGCAAGCCAAGCAATTTGACTTAATCTATATTGACTGCTCGTCAATGACCTCATCCTGTATGCATGACATGAGGCTTTCCCCCCAGACTGAAACTAAACAACCTATTTTAACTTTTTTCTTTTAGTGACTAAAGTTTCTTTGTGTTACTAAATGTGGCTTCAGGTGTGTGTGTGTGTGTGTGGGTGTGAGAGAGAGAGAGAGAGAGAGAGAGAGAGAGAGTGTGTGTGTGTGTGTGTATACAGTGCCCTCCACTATTATTGGCACCCCTGGTAAAGATGAGTAAAAAGGCTTATAAAAAAATCACCATTTGGTGAATTAGCTTAATCTCACACTGAAAAAATTAGAAAAATCCAACCATTAATTGAAGTAAATTTATTATGAGCAAAAAAAATCCCTCATCAAGAAATAATTCTTTTTAACAAAACCACGTGTGCCACAATTATTGGCACCCCCTGCATTTATATGTTGAATAAAGTAATCATTTTTTTATATTTGGTCGCATATCCTTTGCATGCCATGACTTCCTGATGTCTGTGACCCAACGACATCAAAAGACTCTTGATATCTTATTTTCTGGTACTCTTACAAGCGATACTATAATGTCTCTGCATCTGTTGGCTAAATGGCTCTAAGTCATGAAGGATCTGACGTATCAAACAAGCCTTAAACCATCACTTTGCTGCCAGAAATACAGTAGATATGGATGGATAACTTGAAGGGTTTCTTCTCCTGACTTATTTTTACGAGTTCAATAGGAAAATTTGTCAGGAGAAACAACCCTTAAAGTGATCCATCCATATCTACTGCATATCTGGCAGCAGAGTGATGGTTTGAGGCTTGTTTGATACCTCAGACCCTTGATGACTTACAGCCATTTTATCAACCATATATTCCATACTGTTCCAGCATAATTTACAGCTAAATCTAGTCCCACCCCCCAATTCCCATAGAGATCCATTCAAATGCAGAGACATTATAGTATCGCTTGTAAGAGTACCAGAAAATAAGATATCAAGAGTCTTTTGATGTTGTTGGGTCACAGACATCAGGAAGTCATGGCATGCAAAGGATATGCGACCAAACATTAAAAATGATTACTTTATTCAACATATAAATGCAGGGGTGCCAATAATTGTGGCACACATGGTTCTGTTAAAAATTATAATTTCTTGATGAGGGATTTTTTTTTCTCGTAATAAATTTACGTCAATTAACGGAGCATTTTTTATAACCCGTTTTACTCATCTTTACCAGGGGTGCCAATAATATTGGAGGGCACTGTATATATATATATAATTGGCATAGTAAAGGTGTGTACTGAATTGTGTACTGAATTGTATTTTAGCATGCATTATTGTCAAGTTAGCTATTTCTGTATAATTATTTATTTATTAACAACCTCGGATGTATATATTTTAGTTCTGAATACATCGTTTAGTAGTTCATAAATTCACGCTGGAAAAGAAACGCCCGTTTTGAACCCGCGGCAATGAAAGCTGTATAAATCCTAGACTGGAAAAAAAGCAAGAGTCGTTAGAAGGGAGCGTTTTCCAAAAACCCACAGACAAATCAGTTATCGCCTGGGGGACGGAAAGGTTCTAAGTGTTACACCACCAGCTGGGTCAATTTTTATTTCTTTGCTTAATTAATGATACACGGCTTTGGGCCAAATGTGCCGAAGTTTCATCTCTGGCTGCACGCTAGAACTTTGCGTGCGTGCGTGCGTGCGTGCTTGCTTGAGAGAGAGAGAGAGAGAGAGAGAGAGAGAGAGAGAGAGAGAGAGAGAGAGAGAGAGAGAGAGATAATAACCTACTGCAACATGCATTAGCCTATGCTGCTCCGGCTATTTGGCCTTTCGCTCAGCATTGGGAGAGACGCTTAGTTCCCATGCAGGGCGTATATGCTATCAGAAAAAGGAAACTGGAAAGTAAGGTAAAGTAAGTGTTCCATACCAAAAGACAAGGTAATGTTCTATAAACAAACATCGCATTGTTAAGTCTAACGGAAGTAGGCCTACTAATGAAATAAAAATTGAATGGATGACATTTGCTTTTGACACCCACGCCCAGTTGATTCAACCTCCCTCCCCATATCCAGTTACAATGTGGTCAATTAGGCTAAACCTTGATTAATGTTTAATCTTTTCACCATTGTTCGTAAACTGGCTACCATTTTGATTTTAGAACCGCTATTGTTGTTGTTTTTTCAAACTTCCCAGACACCCATCTGTAGCAATGAAAACGAAATTAAATTTGCTTGCTGACAATTCCCTCGGAAGGCATATAGGCCGATGGTAATTATGAGCCTTTCAAATAGCCTTTCTTAGCCTACTTTTTGATTCGGAAGTTTTAATTCAGTTTAAAAATAAAACTACAGCTACAGTTACGCGTGTACAGTTTCTCTCAGCGTTATTCCAATGCAGATGTACAGGCTAATTTATGATACGCGCCTTTTAAGTCAGATCGGGTGTCTCGGCCTGAATCCCAACATTCCTATTCCCGTATGTATTCGCTCTCATTTCTGTGTTTATCCTGGCGATCCTGTCAGTCCCGCATCACAGACACTCCAACACTCGGAAAATCCCGGCTGATTCTACTTAATTCTACCAAAACAGCACAGCCTATACACGAATGAAAGCTACTCTTATGTGCCATTGTTCTCCAGACAGAAAGAATTGTTTTATAACATGTTTTAACTATCCGCTGTAATGGAATAGAACATAAATCCCCCGTTTATTATTTTTTTCTTTCTTTGTTGGCACAACAAATGCCGCTGGCTGCGACTGCCGGCCTCAAAACAGCTTTCACTAATTCGAGTACGAAAAAGCTTAACGAAATCGATGGCAGATTGCCAATCAATTAATACATATTTATCCAGGACAGGAGCCCAAATTTTTTTTGCCTTGGTTTAATATATTTTTGATGTCTATGAAAAAAGGTAGGGGGTATTAAATCAACAGAATAACAGCCAAAGTCAATCTGTTTTCAGTGGCAAGTAATAGACTGTGGGAACCTTCATTCAAATGATTCAGAATATGAAGGTAAACAATTTAAATAACCCGTTGAGTTTGGTTATTGCGGATCTTTATGTCATTTATCAACATCATTGATTGTATTAGTCGTTGGTCTGCTATTGGTGTGTAGGCCTACAGTAAGGTTATTTTTAATAGGCTAAAGAACGGTTGTGCCCGGGGCGAGCGCAAAACGGTACCGACAAGTTTTACAACAATATATGCAGGTAACAGCAGGTATAATTTACAATACAGGCCAGTCCACTTTTTGGGTAAAATTTTAAAAGAATAAATCAAAGCCCCCTATTTCAAGCTGACTTTTTTAAGTGTAGGAAGAGTTTTGACCATTTCGCTCACAAGTCGGCAGGCAAAATTAAGCGATGTGGTTAATTTTGATCTCCTTAAGTAGATTTGCTCAAACGGGTATGTGTGCAGTTTCATCCTGGAACATTTCTGGCTTAACGGAAGAAAACGTCGCGGGATAAATTGGGTTTGCACGTGTCCTCAAGGCTCGGAGACGTGATGCCTTCAGTCGGGAGACAAGCTGTCATCACCTCCTGTGTTGATACAACGGCGCTAGCAGGTGGTCCAATATCCAGACTCTCTGGCCCGAGGCAAATTATGAGGAGAAAAAATCAGGCATAGAATATAAATGCTTTTACGTTCACTGCATTTTTCACGTGTGATACAGAGTGTGATTAAAACATTCCCGAGTGACTGTGCGCAATGGGGGCGCACGCACGACCGTTCAGGCGAACCCCACCGTTATGCAGGGTCACGGCGTCCTTTACGTAATCCGTCCCCAACTTTGTCTGCACGAGCAACCGGAATATCAACAGGGTCCATCTATGTAAATTCCCGTCGGCCAGAAATATGATCTGGGGTGCTTTAATGAGTGTTTGTGAAATCGCCCGGCTATTATGCAGAAACTGGTTTGCGCCCAGGAGTGAATTCTATCCACTTACAGCTCCTGTTTCATCCCCCCTGTCGCGAGCCTCCTCTCCTGATGCAGATGCCCGCGCTTTCACGCTGTGTGACATAACCCAATCATATCAGACAAGTAATCAGCGCTCCGCTGGCAACAGTGCGCCTCGCCCCAGTCTGCAGAAATTAGAGATTGGGCCCTCGGTAAGAATGTGATTTGTAACGCTTTTCCCGTGGTGCCAGCCGTCTTTGATCCAGATGAGATGCTAAAGACTCGGAGCAGACAGGAACCGCGCTGTGCTGCGAACCGAACTCTCCGGGGGCGGGCAATTACCGCTCTGCCTCCAAACGATGGGCCATACCAGTCATTCTTGGCTGCAGCTGTTTTGACACATGAAACATTTCCCTTAACTACCGTTAAGACAGTCGAAGGTCAAATCGAAAAGCTATTCATTATGACACTTTGAAAAAGTCAAACTCGGTTTGATAATAAAAAGAAGTAGTAGAGGGGTGTTTTTTTGCAAGCTGAGGGAGGCTGTCAATGAAAGGGCTGAGTAGAAATGAAACTCTTCTGAGTAGCAATTAGAAGATCTCATGCCCTGGGGGTTGAACAATTCACTTTCCAACCGCCTTTGGACATTGGCACGCTGTTCGGTGGCTTCAGAAACTAGGAATTCATTTCAAGATACATTAAGCAGAACTGTTTATGGCGCAATTGACATGGTGTGTTTTGATTGTCGTTATGCTGTTAGACTTGGTAATAAAGCAACATCTATCTCCCTCCCCCAAGATTGTTTAGATTATCATGGTGGAATTATGCTCATTGTCAACAGATATGGCTTTGAATTATGAAGTATGTGTCACGGTCTTTCTTGACAAAGTTTTGTTGCCCATACAGGCAAATCAACGGCCCCTACCCTCATCATCATGCCGCATTCTTTCCTCATATCAATGTGTCATTTGTTTACACACATATATATATATATCGTTGTTTTCATTTTAAACAGAGGGGCCATGTTAGTCACTTCACTTGCTGTGGTGAGTGGTGACTATCTTGATTTCATTCCCTGCGGTTTGGGAAGTTTCCAGTTTCGGTTAAATGCATCATTTGAAGTGAAAGTCATAATAACCAGGTGGCCCATTTATTTTTTTGTGAACTGTTGATATGGCGGTTGGCCTGGTTTTCAGGTATTCAGTGCAGTTGTCTGTGTTTATGTTCTAAGTGATGCCCTTGAGCTAACCTTTAATAGCTACCTGTCTGCTCTAGTACCCATCTCTCTCTCTTGCTTTCTCTCTCTCTCTCTCCCTCCCTCTCTTTCTTTCTCCCTCTCATTACAAAACATTTGCAATTTCTCCCTTTATTTCTTTCTGTCTTTCTTTAATGACTTGAAGGGCGAGGTTTGGAAACTAACTGGACACCATTGGTAAATGACCTTGCCCCTTGGTAAAGTCAACCATTAACCACATAACCATAATTGTAACCCTAATATAAGCACAGGTAAATTGCCATACGGATTTTACCTTAGTTTAAGTATTTCCATTTAACCTTATTCAAGGGCTCAGATCTGAGCGTTGATCTGGGGTGCTGGCAAAACTTTTTCTTTAGAAAAGAGAAAAGAAACCGTGGTAGGGTATACATGAACACAAAAATGGGAATCTTGCTTCAAAATGGAAACTTGTTTTCTTTTCCTTTGTGAGTTGCGTTTATATTGGTTTGTGTGCAGCAGAGGACATGGCTTATATCAGTCTGTTGAGTGGACAGCATTTGAAGGCCTGCTGACTCCAATCCCTCTGATGCGTAAAAAAAATCTTTTGTTTTGGGCTTTTCTGAATGGCTTTTGTACAGCGCATTCTTTACACATGACGCAGAGTGTGACTGAAATATTTGTGATAGACCGTATGCGCTAAATGGACACACACACACACACACACACACACACACACACACACACACACACACACACACACACACACACACACACAGACCACAGAACACACACACACACACACACACACACACACACACCACACAACACGCACACACACACACACACACATTCTCACAGAAACATACAGTGGTTCTCACTCATGTAAACACACACATTCTCTCTCTCTCTCTCACACACACATACATAAATGCACAAATACACACACATTATGTCTCTCTCTTTCTCTCTCTCTCTCACACACACACACACACACACACACACACACACACACACACACACACACACACACACACACACACACTGGCTTAGGGTGTGCACTCAGTAAATGTATAGGGCAGTAAATGGTGTCAGTGAGTCACTGAGGTTGAGCTCTGGATCCTGGCCCAGTGCTGTGAGTTCTGATCCGACGCCGACCCAGTCACACCCAGCTGGGTCCGGGCCCTCCTCCTGGGCCCTGTCACTTTTCTGCAGTCGCAATGAACCCAAAATGGTGCCCTGCCCCCCAATCCTTGTCACTCCTCACAGAAGGGCCACGGGGTGATGACATCACGGCACAGGTGTGGGACAAGGTCTCTGGTGTTACCCTGACAACAGGAGTGCCGACAGACGCGCAGAGTGAAGTGTCTTATGAATGTAATGCATAGCGGCCTGTGTGTGTGTCTGTGAGCGTGCGGCTGTGTGTGCATATGTATGTGTGTGTGTGTGTGTGTGTGTCTGTGTTTGAGCATGTATGTGTATGTGTGTGTGTGTGTGTGAACATGCGTCTGTGTGTGAGCATGCACGCCGGTGTGTGTGAGCATGGGTGTGTGTATCTAAGAGCGAATGCGTGTGTTTGTGTGCATGTGCGTGACTCACCCGTCATTAGGCAGTGCTCGATTGGCTGCGCTGTTTCCCTCCTCAGTGTTTCTGATATTTTGCTCATAACGGCGCACATGCAATGCGCCTCCTCACAGAGTTCCTTTAGCCACCAGCGGCAAAAAGGGAGAAAGAGAGAGAGAGCGCTAAAGAGAATGAAAACTCTCAAATAAAAAAAATATCAGCTAATCGTTTAGAACAGGAGAGTTGTCTGATTGGCTTAAAAACACTTTTCACTTCCCCTTCATAAGACAATAAAAAAGGGGAGAAGGAAACTAAAAAGAAATGGAAAAAAAAAAAACAATTATCAGAAAGTGGTGCATTGTGGGGGCCTAAGTGATCCTGTTCATATTCATGGCTGGAACGACTCAGTCTGTAAGCGTGTGGTGTGCAAACACTCATGTCCAATCCACCAAAGAAACCAAGCTAATCTGGAGTATCGCAGAAAAAACCAAACAAAACAAATCCTGACGTGCAGATTGTAGTTTGAGGTGTCTGGTGGTAAAGGGTGCCCTCAAAGGTCTCGTAAATAGGGGGTGGGTGGTTGGAGGTCACTAGTGTACCACTGAGCTTTCAAGGTGACTGACATGCACCAGTACACACTGGGATTTTGTGCCATACATATTAACCACGGAGACTGGATGAGAAATGACTGTTCAGGAAGTTGTCTTAGGTTTGACTGTACTGCCTTTTACATGCACACTGTGTGATCAGCAGACTGTGTTTTATCCCCTCTTTCTATGGTATGATTATGCAATTGTGGAATTTAAAAAAACCTGCTCTTGACTCGTAAGTTTAATCAGTGGAGTGTTAAATTGTCGGTTTATTATCACAGTTGTTATTCGGGTCAAGTGAAGAAACTCAAGTGAGGATTTGTGATTTAAGATTCTGTTGGGTTCACTCACTTTTGAACCCAGGACAGGAGGCATTGTGAAGCCTTTTCGATGTGAATACATTTAGCCACTTCTGGACTGTAAGACATGACCCTGCTATAAATATAGCCTATACTTTTTAGTTACCAGAAATATGCTGAATCTCAGCAGAACCTCTTAGACGCGCGCGATGTCAAAGCGGCAGAAAGCAACGGAATGAATATCCCATATCTTAATGACTGTAACAGAAAGCCGTGTATAAGAGCGTTGTTAATTTCCCATATCTTTAATTGCCTGAACTGACAGTCCCGCTGAACGAGTCTGTTAATATCGCTCTCCTTAATAGCGTCAACGGATTTACATCACATTCTTTCAACGGCGTGTGCCACACCTTATTTTTATGAAGAAGAATGTTAGTTCGCAGCAGCACACCTCAGTGTGTGTGTGTGTGTGCGCGTAGACTACGCGAAGTGTTTTAAATGCTCCATTTATACACTCGAACCTCAAGAAGACCCCCCACACACCCCGTCAGATTGATAAAGTTATCAAAGTGATCAGGGAATATTAAGATCTTATGTTCATCCATTATGAACGAAGTTGCTAATGCTTAGTGCTCATTTCTCTATGGCAAGGAAAATCGGCACGGCTCGCATATATGCTTTGCAATTTGCGCTTTTGAACAGCAATGATGTACAGTCTTAACTCCCCCCACCTCCACTCCCCTCATTGTGCACTTAACACAAAGCTCTCCCGAACAGTTTAACATGGAAAACTCAGTCAGAAAATGAATAAACTGCTGTTAATTGCAGATTAATCTTCTTTGAACGAAACTGACAAGAAGTTAATATCCCTTTATTGTCTGGTCTTTCTGCGGAGTATCCATTAATTCCGTTCGCACCAATGACGGACTTTTTTATTCTATTATTTATATAATTGTAATAAATGGTAGAAGAACATCAATTGTTTTCTCCGCTTCAAAAAAAAAAAAGGGGGGGGGGGGGGGGGGGACTTGCGAGTGTCCCAGACACTGTAATGACATTGTATGTATTGTAGTCGGCCCCATTAAAATAAGTTACATTCATCTTAGTGATGAAACCACAGCGGACACAAAATAATTCAAGCTTTTGTTGGTGCGGCGTCTTAATACCGCAGCGTGCCAAGCAATTGGAAAACCGTCATGCCTCTTCACAAAAGATTCCCGAAAGAACCGACGGAGACGGAAATTCCGAGCAAACGGCACCGAACAGTACAATTCGTAATTTGATAAGACTTTGTTTCTCGGCGATGAGGCGCGTAGCCTACTGAGGGAGTTTGTGCTCGCGTCTCCTCATTCACGTCATTTATCACTATACGCTCCAGGGCGCGTCTTCAATAAAGATCAGCGTTGCTGTGCTAAGAAGTGTGTGGCTACAACAGCGGGGCTGTGAAAGGACGAACGTGAACGTGTTGTGTGATCAATACCCCATTTGATATTTTAATGACTAACACTCTTCCACAACTATTCATTTCGTTTAATAATTCGGAGTTCATTGGTCTTGCTGTTTAGAGAAACGTATTTTTCAACATTAAGACAAGGAATACAAAATCAAATTTTGGTGTAAAATTAAAACTGAATCTGAAAAGTTGAAAAGTTGTGGGCAAGTTATAGTGGCCTACAACTGAAAGTTTGGCCACTATAACTTAACATTCATATCAAGGCAGTCTATCAATTTGTAAACTTTAATATGTTTTTTGCAGGTTTTATTAGTTAACTTGCAAGCCTCGTTAATCAGAACCATATGAAAGCCAAAATATGTTTCCAAAGCTAAATAATCTAGTGTTTTTTTTCCTTCTGTTCCTGTAGTCTACTGTTTCTCTCATTTGATCTTGCTAAAGGGACCTCGTTAGAAATAACCAGATTACATCATAACTTGCATTGTGATGTCTCCTATTGTGACATCATAATATACTGTAGGCTATGATTCCACTGTGCCTCTGTCAGTCATCAGTGTAATGTTGTCATAGTTTTGGCTGGGGGTGGTTACCAGGCCCAAACAGAGCTGCACAGATCTACGCAGACACAACAGTGACACTTGTTCTTTTTCCAGCACCACAAACTACTCAAGGAACCAATGTGACAGATGTAGGTCACAGAGGGAAAAAATATCCGGTGCTGTTGTGGTGCACTCTGCAAAGTTCCCAAAAGTGATATAAAAAAAGGTGCTAGGGTTGTCACTCCCATAACTAAAAAAATGTTGATTAACAGGGTCTGAAATGACTCTGGATTGAGCAACACAAGCAATTAGCCGGCATGGCTGTTCTAGCATTTTCTGTTCCCAGTGACTGCAGAACCCTGTGGCTACTTGATGCATTAATTTGACAGGAATTTTCTGAAAACTGAGAAACCTATCAGGGATTTCCCTGGCGCTCCCCTGTCTCCGTCTCTCCTGTGCATTATGTGTGTGTGTATCACAGCGGTCATTAGCTTTTCAGACAGCTCTCTTCGTCTGAAAACGCTGATTTGCTTCACTCTGGAAGGCTTGCTTGTGCTTTCTGTCTCCGCAGGGATTTTGAAAACCTCTGAAATGAAAATTTTCTTCTTTAAAAAAAAAAAAAAACTGGCTGGTAATCCAACATCAACAGCCTTCGCTCCTTGCGCTAATAAAGTTAAGCGGAATGGTTTTCCGATCAGAAACGCCGTCTCAGCGCCAGGCTCACAGCCCTGAGTCACGGAAACACTTTCAAAGACACCCGCACACCCCCCTTTCAAAAGCACTCTTATGTCCATGATCCACGGGACTAAGTCTGCAGTCTGGTTCAGCCATCAGATGTACTCCTTGCCAATCACTTTTGTAGTTACTGTATTAGTAAAAAAAAAAAGAAAAAAAGAATAGTTGTAGGGAAGAAGTTTAGTGGAAGAGACTTCCGGCCTGATTTACTAAGACCTTTAGCGGGGGCAAAAACTTTTAACACACGCAAAACTAATAACACAACCAATGATTGGTGCAACAACAAAAAAAATGCCATGACCAATCATGCGTCATGTTATTGGTTTTGCATGTGCTAAAAGGTTTTGAACACGCTAACGGTCTCAGTGAATCAGGCCCTTGGTGTTTAGATAATGAGCTGTGAAAGGTGTAAGACCTTCATTATCTGTTCTGGTGATGGATCAATGCTGAACAGGACTCCTACAAGAATGGCTGAACACTCGAGCTCCGTCGGCTCGCATAGACCAGATAGGTCTCCAACAAACCAATCGACCAATAGGCAATGAGAAAATTGGCATCTTTCTGACAGTTGAAGAAAAATGGATGACCTCACCAGTACAATATTTTAACCAGGACTGTGGACTGGATTCAGTCAACACTTGTCCTTAACTTTGTCACACAAGGAAATGCTAAACAACCACGCTTTGGTCTTTTACTGAAAATTTTAGTACAAGGTTCAGTGAGGATAAATATAACCCATGAACCTATTATTAAAGTCAAAATGAATGACAAAAGTTGATTGAATACAGGCCTACATATAGCTCCCTCTGAATTTCTTTGTAGCATTGATATGTTGCCGCCACAAGTCGTCATTGTCGTGAGAATGTCTCGTGTTTAGTGACGGTACATGGTGGGGGGGGGGGGGGGCTGTAGAACATCCTGGCGGGGTGGCCAGCTGCGGCGAATCACGGCGGCGGGGGGCGGCCCAGGCGGGGGCCTATTTTTGCGATAAATCCCGCAAAATTTATCACGCGAGAGACACCACGAAATAAACCGCTTTATTGTCGGAGAAATAAACATCTACATCACCGGCAGTCTCGCGCATGGCGGCGGAACAAAATGGTTGCTGAGACACCCCGGCCGCTCCTGGGGAATTACTCCCTCAGTTAAGATGTGTAAAAAAAAAAAGAAGAGGAATGGTATCCGGGCTGCTGAAAGCCACCGTGTACCGGAGACGCTGAACAGCTGTTTTACATGGACTGGCTGATAGGAGACCGTAGAAGAATGTACCTATTATTTCTCTATCTTTTACCTCCAAATCCCTCCCCCCATTAAATGTGACCTAGTTTGCAAGGCACAGTTCCCCTTTGCATTATAAAACTGCTACAATGATAACAAAAACAAGCACTTCAAAAAAAAAAATTGCATTACCAAGCAAGAAAATTCGCCATAAGAATGAGAATGGGTCAAATATTCCCAATCCAGAAACAACTTTTTATACTGGAGGTCTACAAATATAGACACACACACACACACACACACACACACTCTCACACACATAGGCACACTCTCTAGCTCATACACATACACATGCACTCAGCTCACATAATAACTTGGGGGAAAAGAAAACTGGATGATGAATTGACTGATGATGAATGGTGATGATTGCTGAATAACCCAGCCTTTTCCTCCGCCTCGATGGTAGAATGTTCCAGAATTTTACACTTCAATTGTGTTCTTTATTTTTTATGAAACATTTTCTTTTATTCGTCATGTTCATTTTTCTTTTTTCTTTTTGCGCATGGGCCCGCTTCCATAAAACCATCTGCAGTGACACGCATCCCCAGCCATACGGTCCACTTCCCAGCATGCCTTGCAAAAAACGGCATGCCGCTCACGCGGCCCTGGGGTCTGCCATTCTGTTCTGGAGCGGCAAGCCCGGAACCCAGAACAGAGTTTTTGCCAGACGCTCCCCGGGATAGCCGACCTGTCTAAGTTGAGAGAAAAGCTTGGAAGACAAATTGGCATGTGCTTCATAGCTGGCTGGCTTTTGGAAAAGCACTTTATTACTTCTTATTGGCTGGACGGATCCTCTTTCTCGTCTGTACCACACGCAGACAGAGAGCTAATAGCTGCCTTCGTCTGAGCGCTCCCCTTCATCATCTGTATTCAGGAGAGATGGCGCGATGGGCAAATATATCCAATTAGCACTGCGCATCGATCGCCCTCCTGTTCTCACGACTTTGGCAAGCCAAGGTGTCCGCTTGCTATGACAGTAGGAAAGGGGGGGGGGGGGGTGTTTTGGTTTGAGAAAAGGTTTCGTGCATTTAGCATGACAATAAATGCTCAAGTTAAATATTAGAACAAGAAGAGTCGCAGGCAACATGTCCCGACTGGCTTCAAGTAATGAGTTTTACACAAGCACACACACGCACACACACACTATTCTTAATGCAGTCATCTTTTGTGGTGGGTGGGATTTTTAATATCAGCAGAAATGTTATATTAGCCGGCAGTGTGGCGAAGCGGTTGCAGGTTTGACTCCCAGGTGGGTGTCTGTAGTTTTATCTGTGACAAAGTAATTTAAGCCAAGCTGCTTCGGTAAATATCCAGCTGTGCAAATGGAAAATATCACTAATTCAAGCTATGTCATTTACCCAGGAGAAAGCACATCTACTATAGCAAAGGAATAATACAACCGCCCCCCCCCCCCCCCCCCAATACACTGATCCTGGAGCAGTACGTTTCGGGGTTCGCCTGATGAACGGCTAAGCTGACCAGATCAGTTGTTGGGAGGGGGGGGGGGGGGGGTGGGGAGGAGGGGCAGTTGTTTCAGTCAACAGCACTGTATCATGATGACACGTTAATACCGCAACGACCTTAATTTCAAAAGACTCCAATTTTCACCAGCAATACAGTAGGATCATCTGTGGTTTAAGGAATGGGGTTTTCACTGGTTTGGGTGGGGCTGGGGGTGGGGGGGGTTAAGTACTCCTCCCCAGCTTGTCAGTCGAACGCTGTTCCTCTTTTACCGCCAGACCAGAGGCAGGTTTTTTTATGGAAATATGGTGGCACTTAGAGGTCAGGAGACAAAGTGGGATTTGTCCTTGTCTTAGAATACTTAACCTAAATAAACACCAGCTTTGCCAAGACCGCCGTTCACAAAGGCAGCTGTGAAATCAATCCAGAACTACACAATCTCCAATACAGCAATAATCCTCTAGTGTATTTTTGAAATGCGGTTTCCTCTCTGTACATATACTGTAAAAAAAAAAAACCATTAGCACATGAACAGAGTATCTACTGCTTGTCAGATGTTATTCTGTAATACTCTGCCTTTTGAAGCTGCATCGGCCGATTGCTTTTCAGATCATCAAATACTTTTTCCCGCCTTTTTTTTTTTCTTCTTTTGGAGATAATGCGAATCACGCCGATCTGAAAATGAATCAAATCTTTAACAAAAGGGGCTTTGAGGGAGTGTGGAATTTAAAGTCCACGGGAAACTGTGCAGTGTACAGTCTGCTACACTGCACTTCAATGAGCGAATGAGCCACTTTATTGTCACGTCTTCAGCTTCTGAAGGCACATGACAGACAGTCTTGCCATGAGCACGCTGATCAGTGAGGGAATGCCTTTTATTTACAGACTTCAGAAGCCTGAGCAACAGAACTTTTTTTACTCAATTAATTCTTCTAAGAAGTAACGGGAGAACTTTAAAAGTCCTGCAAACACAATCTTGGCCGTCTTTGTCCGAAAGGTCAACAAAAAATGCATAAACTGTGCGGTGTAAACGGTATCTAATGTCACTCCCTGTGTGCTTTTGGATGAAGTATCATTTTTAGGTCTCACCTTTAGATTTGTTTTAAAATGGTGACCTCTCAATTGTTATTTTATGGACCGTAACACACGGTAGAAAATGGAATAAAAACACTTTTGTCCTATTTATTTTGCTGGTTGCTAAACTCAACACAAACTGTTTATGAAGAAAAACAGGTTTAATTTTGAGTAAGTTCAAAGAAAATTCTGAAATCCACACCTATATAATATAGTATACGGGGGCTGCATTGCAATGTTTTTTTTTTTTTTTTGACACACCAAAAAGTATTGTGTAACCCCAAAGTAAAAGTCTGAAGAGAAAAAAAAACAACTTTAAAACCATGTCCATGTTTTAAATTTCAGAAAGAGGAAAACTGTGCTCTAACAACTTAAAAAGAGGTGCAGCCTTAAATCAAAAAAGTCTAGCATAGGAAGAGAGGAGGTGCGACACTCTTTTTAGGCAAAAAAAAAAGTAGCAAATTTATTTATAAAACCATAACGTTTCGGTCGAGGAGACCTCCTTCAGGAGGAGACCTTTGTTTAAAATTTCAACATCAAACCTGCTATTCCTTCCCATAATGCTGGGAAGATTTTACACTTTATAATCAGTCCTACCATCCACAATGCACTAAGGAAGCCAAGATAACCAGTACCAACTGAAGCAGGAAAGTTACTTGATATTGCATTGATGCCATTATTTTAAAACCACAGTCTACTCAGGTGTGTCCAGACTATATAGTACATGTCATCATGTCAGAGCAATTAAATTTAACATTTCAAACAAAGCAAAAGACATGTTCCACTGTTTTAACTGAATGAAACGATAACAGCAGTGTGAAGAGGCTTTCTTCTGGTATGTTGGAGAGATTCTGCATACGTGGTGCACGTGGATTCCGTTATATTAGACACAGAGACACGTGGCCCCGCTCCCGCTGTTGTATTTTGACACTATTTACGACCGTGCACCGGGTCGCGACCGCGGCTGAACCGAAACTACCATGCCACAAAAATCTAATGTTTCAAATGGTGCGAACTTGAGACGTAGGCGAATAACTTGCCACCTCAGATTACGCCGTAAATAATTTTTATTTTCTATGTAATTTTTTGAAAAGTTTACAAAAATGCGCCCCAACTACATAGTGTGCGTGCACACACAGCAGTCAGCATTCTCTCTGGCGAGTCTGCACTCACCCGTAAAAGAGAAAGCTACTCTTTATTCAAACTCAAAGCAGATTCTAATTATTCATCTTGTGAAGTAATATGGTTCAGGTTTGTTTAGAATGGAAACTTACATGAATGCTGAAAAATATTAAAATAATGATTTCTGTTCTGCGTGGGTAAATGGGGGTAGACGTCATCACGTCTTTGGCTGGATATTTACGTTCTTTATTCCATCAGATTTGTCTCCACCACACCCTGTATCACTTAGGCAGTCATACATTTACATGTATTAATAAATTATAAAGTATAATATGTAACCATCGGCTAAAGGCTAAAAAATTGCTGTGTAAACTGTAAGAGTCAGTAGAGCCAGGTTTTTTATGGATTAATTTATTTGATGTTTATTAGATTTTTTTCAGCAGATCACAAGACCACGGCAGCGTCAGAAGGCTGTTTTATTTTTTTTTCCCTTTCGGCTTCGAGGGACTGCAAACGTCGAGTATCATTTGAATTGCCTTGTCAATACGTTTTTCCTGAATTCAGGAGAGGGGACAAGAGCTCGATAACCAATAACATTTCTTGCGAGAACCTCTTAACAAAGCGGCGGCGACATTATCTTTGCTGGAAATGTCAGAAACGAGATTGAGTTGAGTATTCATAGGTCTCGCTCAGGTGACTTTTCAAGCTCGACCCTCAACATTCTGCATCATAATGCCGAGTGCCGCTAACCTGGACCCCAAACAAGTGCAAGTCAATTAGATTACATGACTTATAACAATACATCACTTGAAACTAATGAATAGACAGCTAGCTGCGATCGCGGCGTGTTTTTTGGAAAGGGCTCTAACTGAGCGAAGTGAATTGGTGAAGCACTCTGGCCTCTACGCTTACAGTATCGTCAACAGCGTGAGAGATGTATCTAAGCTGTTAGTCTTGCCTGTGGTCTCCTCCCAGAATGCTTTGCCCTGTCTCATTCGCGCTGTATTAGCATGAGTTAGCGTGGTGTCGCCCCTTAGACGCTGAACAAGAGTGCAATCTTTGGGCCTCAGCGTATCCAGCTTTCCGTTTGTCTCATCATTCTGTTCCGGGCCCGGGCAGATGGACGAGGACGCAAAAGGCGCAGTCTGAAACACACATCGGACCTGCGTTTCCAAACCGCAAAATGCTCAGCTCTAATTCAACTCACTCAACTGGAGTTCATAAGTGAAAAAGTAAAAGTAAAATGGCAGAAAAATAACAGTAAAATTTACTCTATATTTTACAATGAATGCTTTACTGTGCATGCACTTCTGGATTGAGTTCCTATTTACCCCCTATACCCCCCCCCCCACCCCCATTCCAAACATGGTGGTCCCATTCAACTGTTTATCTAAGGGTAACACAGCACCCCCCCCTCCCCTCCCCATTTTGGGCTTTCTTGTCCAGGTGTAGCCCTGACAGACACCTGTCGCAACACGTTGAGCTGTTAAAATGGTTACCTCGTCGACCGCAGACAGATGACGGACTGGGTTTGATTGGGACGGACTGAGAGATTTTCCCCGTTGTTTTCCTTTAGCCAGCTGCGACAACCTCGTCAGAAAGCAATGCATTTTTCATAAGACGCCGCACAGACACAACACCCTCCTACCCCCATCTCCAGCAGGGGGCAGTGTGGAGTGACAAGCCTTTGCAGCCTGTGAGACCTGCTGCTTAAATCCAGAGGGTGACGTCTCATCTACATTTCTACCCTCCAGCAAGGTGCTGAACCAGCGCCGCCGAGACCAGAGTATCCAGCACCGCAAGCATATGAAAAGACTCGAGCTTCAGAAGGCCCCCCCCCCCCCCCCCCCCCCCCCACGACCGTCGCTAGGCAAACGAAAATAAGACACGGACTCCCAGCCTAGCCTCCCCTCTGCTCTCTCTCTCTGAAATAACCAGAGTTACCTGCCAGGGGCCTTGGGTTGCCACTGTGTTAGTTCCTCCAAAACCTGGTCCCTCCGAAACATGCTACCTGCTGTTATCCCTGAGAGAATACTTTCCTTAGAGAACTGGCTCTCGTGCAGTACTATTTTTGGCCTGTAGGGGGGAGGGGGGGGGGGCTCTCCTGTAATTTTGTGTGGTTGATTGGGGACACAGTGGAAACTAGAGGCACATTCCACATTCCAGATGGAGGTGAAAAAGGAAACCATTTTTTTCTGATTTATTTATGAGAAGATGCCACAACTCACAGAAGGTTGCTGGTTTGAATCTCAGAGTGGGCTATGTTTAAGTGCTGTGCAGTGCATTGGGCATGAAAAGTAAGAAAAGTAAACAGTGTATTTTTGAGGCTAGGCTTTTGATGTCCCCAGCCACATGTGCGGTTCATTTTATAATAAAAAAGCTTATTTCAATTTTGTAAAATTACTTATTTAAATATAATATCCTACCACATTCTGGAACTGGAAATCTCGAGAGACCGCTGAATCATACAGCCTCAATTGTAAAACTTTGCAATATACACAGGAAAATAACTTTGTGATAGGCCACATGACCATCATTTAGGCTGAATGTGTTGTAGTGATTTTGGAAGTTGTGCTTTCAACTTTAACCTGACTTGATTTAAGTCCCAGAAGAAGAGTCACTGGCATTGTTCTCACGAGTATAATTTACCTTCATAAATGAGGTCAATATACAGCTGTTCAAGTAGATAACACATTGAATGTAAGCTAAGAACATTGCTCTGCCTGAAAATTACAACGGAATTAAAAATAGACAGTTAATTATTGAAGAGACGTGCATGTGCGGGTCCCCTGCTATATATATATATATATATATACACACACACACACACACACACACATATATATATATATATATATATATATATATATAATTTATAAAAAATATATACAGTATATATATATATATATGTGTGTGTGTGTGTGTGTGTGTGTGTGTGTGTGTGTGTGTGTGTGTGTGTGTGTGTGTGTATGTGTGTATATATATATTAGAGGGGGAGCGAAATACTGGAATGAAAAACATTAAATGAAACGCCAAGTGCTATATAAATATAGAGTTGCAGAAACGCAAGAGAGCATTTCTTGTGCATCTTAAGAACTCAAAGGGTCAGCATTGGCAATATTGCATCCGTGTTGCAGAAGAGACCACGCATCAAGGTTGCTTCCGTTTTAATTCCCTCTCGTGGAAGTTTTAACCTTGCTGTTGATTTAAGTCTCACGAGTGACTTTAACTGTCCTTTACGTGACGCCTAAATGTGCAGTGTGAACAGAATTTGTGCGCGCCCTGGTATTTCCGTGGAACACTTTGCCTTGCTTCCACTACGCGGCGTCTGGGCGCTTTCGATACAGTAACAGGTTGCCACCACTTTAAAGTAAGCAATTAAGCGAGGCGCAATATATATATATATATATATATATATATATATATATATATATATATATATATATATATATTGTATCAACACGTATTTATGCTGAAGTGAATGACGTAAAACTACATAATACATCGACAATCTTAATTCAAAATCTAAACTTTGATCCTAAGCCCCATACATTCAACTAAGCTTAATGTGGATTTTTTGTGGTAATTTATTTTCAAGCGTTGGATGAACAAAATACAGTAAGATAATGTAGACCATCTCCAAATTTTGTTTTATAATAAATGGATTTCAATTATAGTTATATATTATTATGAATAGTTACTATTAGTTAATAATAATAATAACAATGTTATATAGTATAAGTATGAATAGTCATTGTTGTTATTAATAATAATAATAATAATAATAATAATAATACTAAGAAGAAGAATAAGATTTATATTATTTATATTACTATTATTGGTAGTAGGCAAGTGTTGCCTAGGTTTTAAAAAAAAAGAAATCACCAAATACATTTGATTTAGCTGGAGGAGTTCAGGACCTAACAGGGGGAGCGGATTTCCATGTATGTGTGGAATGCTGTGCTGAAAATAAGCAGAAATTAAAAACTGTTGATAAGAATTCTGGTGAAGTTCAATGGCTTCGATAATAGTTCCCAGCTCAGTAAATTCTCAGAAAATGCAGAACCACACACGAGCCTGCTGTTATGGAGCCATTTTCGAAAATTTCTAATAACTTGTTATTTGATTTCGGATAAAACTAATGTTAATGCATATGCTATAGGCTACCACATAATTTATGCTTCGTGATGACGAAATAACAATCAATGAAAACGTCAAATGCGTTATGATTTTAAAGCACTCAACACTTACCGCTTTCCTCAGGATAAAACACGTACACCTGTATCCACCAGTTGAGAAAGGAAAAATAGCCATCTTCAACAAAACGAAGTTCGTATAAAGGGCAACTTTAAGATCTACCGTCATAGGCATCGCAACAGTGAGCGAGGTCCATGATATAATTCGCTAACATGAACCTACACGGGTACACAGTGTTATTCTAAAGTTATGGTTTGAATAAAATGATATTTCTATATTTTTATTAGATGCAAAAGTTGGCGAATTTTTTGTTAAGTCTTGGAATATACACATATTATGGCTATTCTACACAAAATATATTAGAAACAAATAGGCCTATAAAAAAAAAGAAAACATAAAAGTGGCGTTACTAAGCTAGTGGTTATATGTATACAATTAATATTATTTATATTATATAGGCTATATATACTCATTTACCATGATCAAAACTACTTGAAATTTTAGTTACTGCCTTCTTTTGATAAAATCACGATACTTTAACAGGCTATGTCTGCACCACCGCGCGACATGACGACGCTGTCAATGCTCTGTTAATATGCTTGACAATTAAACTGTCTATAAATGCTTGTCTGTTGGTCTGCTGTCGGTCCCTGTCCTAGTCGGTGATCTCCTCTAGTGGGAATGACGCTTTTAGCTGCCTTTCAGTAATTGAATTAGTTTTTGGGGTGTTGGGGAGGGGTATGTTCTTGCGGGAAACGCCCCTTTCAAAATTCAAACCAATGAGGCAGCCTGCGCGAGGCTGGAAACCTAACCCACTCCTCGCGCAGTCGGCGAGCGCCTGCCTTTGGTCTCACCTTCTCATTCCGTCTGAAAAGCGAACCGCGCGAGATAGCGCATGATTCGCCTTTGATTTCTCCGATCCTTATATATTTGGATGTGGCACTGGAATGCTCGCATTCGGATCCCAGATTTACAGTCGGGTGTTCGGTCACGCAGCACGTGAAAAAGCCTTTCGGTTTGTCGGTTCGGCGAAGGACTCGCTACCCCTCTGCAACAACACTTACAAGACAAGGCTGAGAAAGGACACGGCTGCTCCAAGCCGCACGGGGAAGCCAGTGGTAAGACAACATTACAAAATACAAGTCGAGTAAATGGGTCTTTTTATAAATGGCGTTCAAAAGTTCTGAAAGAGATTTCAGAGAAGATGGACTTCTAATGTGAGCCGCGGAAATACGATACGTATTACGTTTTTTCTTTTTTGAATTTCTGGACTTGACCCTGCACTGTTGAATTTCCGCACGCAGTGACTGACTGTTTTTTGTAGACTTAGCCCACAGCAAGCTACTTGCACGATTGCCCGGAAAAATTGCGGACACTTGTACTGTGTTTTGGATTGTAAAACTGCATCTGCTTTTTCGTTGACTGCTCTTACCGGATCGCCCCTCGATTTTTTTGGGTTGGGAATATTGTTGCATCTCCTTGCAACTGCATGCGCTCAGGAACCGTGAACACTGATGCTTGTTGCTATGAATACCTGATCAAACGGAATAGTCTCCTGGGAGCAGTCCTGAATGATACGGACTTTATACATTGACAATAATTTTTCATCTATTTTCCAAAACACATACAACAACCAGTTATTCTAACTGAGACTCAAAAGTGACGATCAATCAAGCATCGTCACTAGTGCAGGTTGCGGTCATAAGGTCCTTACAATTGGAATAAATCTTTTCACCTAAAAACTGACAAGTGCCCTTTTACACACCGATTGAAAATATCAAAAGGGGGTTACAAATGTGACAGTTGATAGCTTCTCGCCGAAGTAGCAGCTTGCTTGAACGCGCAGCGTTTCCCCCCAGTTCGCACCGAAGAGGATTACATATCGAACTTCAGTGATGCTGCACGTGGAAATGATCATTCTCGTTTTTCTGATACTTTGGATGTGTGTATTTAGCCAAGAGCCTGGCTCCAAGGTGGTGGCCGACCGCTATGCCGTCTACTGGAACAGCACCAACCCCAGGTAAGTTTACATTTCAGCTGCGCACAGAGGCCTGGGACAGCTGCGGCTCGCTAACTTGACGCGGGATCCCTCCAGCAAGACGAATATATAAATCGAGGAATGATGACGATTAGAAATGAATAATTGCTAAGCTGAGCCTGCGTGTCGCAAATCCTTCCCGGGGTAGAATGCTAATCTTGTCCATCAAAACTGCAGAACCCAAGTATTTCGTGTAATAAGGCATAACCTGTAGTCAAGTGGGCTATTGGATTCTCCAGTTTAATCCAACCAGGCGTCTTCTGTACATTGGCTATGACCTGTCAGTTTTCCTCTTGCGTTACACCGGGTTTTATTTTGTCCAACGTAGCTAATGCATAAACATAATGGCATAAACCTGAAACATTTATTTTACTATTACTATTTACTATTTATTTTACATAGAAATGTCACATTTATGCATGTTTCGCTGGGGTAAATCCAGACGCTGCGCTGGAAAGCATTGTGATTTTCGTTTCCTTCACGCAGAGATCTAGGACCAGAAACAACCAAAATACACCAGCTCAGCTTTGTTACATTCACACGCCCATTTTACGGGTACTTACTGAACGGTGTGAATCAATGCAGCAGCAGGATAGTGCATATACCATTTTCTCCATGAATACATTTTTGGTCTTATCAGTCACAGAATGACGCGCTCCGTTCAGTTCGCTGGTTCTCCGCGCGGAGACACGCGGCGGACGGAGACACCACACTGTTGCTGTTGAACACGCGGTAGGCTAATGTTTTATAATAAAACACTCCACTAAAACAGTATAAAACCCGTTAGAAATCGCTACTTTTAGTACATTTTACTATGTTTTCAACGGAGCATTAAAACACTAAATATTTTCTTATCCCAAATCACATCACGTACCCTATAACAAAATATGAATATTTTGGTTTCTTCCCATCCTTGGATCTCACGTATCGTAGCCTATACATATTATTCAATTATGTTTTTTAACCATGCCAGCGACGGGATTAATTTATACGAACAAAACTGTCAATTATTTTAGTAGCTCGGTGAGTGCGAAAGGTCGCGCAGCGTTGCTCTTCGGGTTATCAGCGCCGTGGTGGAGAATTTCCACATTGATTTTCGACTCCGGTCTTCGTTTAATAGATTTTTTTTTTGCGTCTTTCTCCTGTTTATAATTCACATAATTCATTCCTCGTTGTGAGACTATATGTTTCCATTAATTGTATCCGCTCGTATATAAGGCATTCCCTAGACTTAATTGTATTTGTTTAGATTTATTTGTATATATTTGGATGGGCGCAAATGTTGATTTACATACCTCAATTTATATTGTAGCCTAACCTTTGGACACAGCCAAATGACTTGTTTTTAGGAAATTATATTCCTGTCTACAGGCTACATTTCCGACGTTTCTCCAACATAATAATCTACTCAGTGATGTAATTAATAAATAGAGCGCTACAGTTAGTTTTGTGACTTCTTACAGAACTACTTGAAAAGTGTTTCCAGTAACAAAGGCAAATCGCTCCAAGAAGTGGGCTATATTTCCTCCAGAGAATGTGT
>CM056379.1:13078931-13131431 GCA_029718625.1 Synaphobranchus kaupii
GCCCTTTAATCAGGTGTCGTGTGAATGATTGTCGGGCAGGGTTCTCAAACTCCAGTCCTGGTTTTTGTGATTCCTTTCAATCAGCTGCCAATTTAGGCCTTGGAAACAAGGCGTGCAGAATCTTTAGCCAATCAGGGACTTCAATTTATGCTCTTACATGCAGGAAGACATCAAAAACTAGCATAAACACCTCCAGGATTTGAGTTTGAGATCCTCGTTGTAGGGTATTCATTTAGCGAGTTTCCACTTTATTCGTGTGAAACATTTGTACGTTGAGCATTGTGACACTTCCTCTCTTTTGAAAGAAAGAACTAATTAAAAGTTTGCATTCCCTGATGGTTGGAATACAGCCAGTAACATTTTCCCCACAGTCCAGTGCATGTCTACATAGGGGACAGTTTTTTGTCGTGTTTCTGACGGTCCTTTCCCTCTGTTCTTCCTCTTTCCCCCCTCACTCCACAGATAGCATACTCTTCCTCATCTCCAGGCAACTATGTGGTGAGTGTGGAGACCCAAGCCTCAGAAGCACCACTAAAACACCACCACTAGGAGGTGCTCTAGAGTAATATCATTAGTTGGGTTCGTAACAGTAATTTCAGGCTGTGACATTTTATGCAAATATTCCTGAGAACGAGGCTCTGGTATTGGCCGCTGTGCACGCCAGCTCACCAATCGCTGAGCTGCTAATGTTTATCATGGGATTACTAGCCCCACCTGCGCTACATTGAGAAAAAAAAAAAATGTGTTCATTCCAATCGCTTATTTTCACTCCTTACATTCTTTCCTCACGTCCTTTCCTCGCTCCTTAGCTCCGCCCAATGGAGGATGCGAGGAAAGGATGCAAGGATCAGGTACGAGGATGGAGAAAACGAGGCAACATGCATTAGGCAAATGGAATGTCCTTGCTCAATCAAGCGTCAGCATCATATTATGCTCACGTGTTTAACTATAATGTTTTTTAGCTTATTTTTTCATGAATAAACGTAGCTTGTGTTAGTTATAAAGAATGTGTGCCATTATGGATTAGTGCTTTTTAATAAATGGAAGGGAACGGTAAAATTGCATTTGTGTAGGGGTGTGCCTGTGACGTGGCAGATGTGAAGAGTGGTGGCTAATTTATACACGTCACGCGTTCCGAGAAAAGGCTTCCGCAAAGGCTACACTAGTGTTTCCTCACTGAAGAATCCTCCGGGAGCCTCATCGTTCCCCACTCCTTGCTCCTCCGAGGAGCATTTAGCGGTTCAGAATGTCCTTAAAGATGGCGAACCTCCATCGGTTTCAGGCGCGGACCGAGGAGAAGAGGACGGATAAAATAAGCGATTGGAATCCACCCCGTATCCTCAAACCCAATTTCTACTTTAGGCACTACGTTGGTCTGTGCATTTACTAAGCAAGTTATAAGTTAATATATTGTATATTAACAGCCACTATCGCAGTGACCCAAATGACTGGGACTCAGCTGTTTGCTGCCTGAGCCATTTAGTGTTTTCTTGCATAAGTCACTCTGGATAAGGGTGTCTGCTCAATGCTTCACTGTAAAATGTGGGGTAACCGTTGTTCCTGTTTCTCCCCATTGCTCTCCCAGGGTCCGCCAGGAGGAGGGGGTCCCCCAGGAACTCCCATCATGCCCAGCCCAGGAGGTGCGTTGCCTTAACCTGTCCCCAATGCAACCACGATCTCACAAACTCAGTTCCACATCGCAAAAACAACCCACTTTCCTCCTGAACATATGTTTGCGATCGTCATGCTAAGTTTGAACGTTGCAACATCTGGAGTGTTTTCTTTCTTTATTTTTTTCCCCCAGACTCTACAAATTCCAGTGAAAACATCTACACAATGATGAACCCTATCGGTCCTGGAGGCAACAGGCCCAATGTGAGTACACTTAGTAGTGGGTCACTCCTTATGGCACGCTGGGAGTAGGGCTAGCTCAGTGCTACCCTCATGTGATGCGTTCAAACAAAAATATAACAGTATTCCGAGTGTTGTCATTCATATCCCATAATCCTCTGCAGCATTCCTACATTTGTCACATGATGTTTCTGTTTTGCAACTGCCCTTATCTTGAGGAGATTACATAAAATGACATATTTGCATACAGGGCAGTAAGTTTGACTATTAGAGAAGTGTGTTATTGGTGTATTATAGTATTGAGAGCAAAGTGTGTTAGTGTGTTATTGGTGTATTATAGTATTGAGAGCAGAGTGTGTTAGTGTGTTATTGGTGTATTATAGTATTGAGAGCAGAGTGTGTTAGTGTGTTATTGGTGTATTATAGTATTGAGAGCAGAGTGTGTTAGTGTGTTATTGGTGTATTATAGTATTGAGAGCAGAGTGTGTTAGTGTGTTAATTTTGTGCCAGTATGCTGAAATGTTAGAGTACTAGACTGAGTAACTGTGCCCGTGTGATGACTGTGTGACCTCATTCTGCGTTGCAGTTCCCGATGGGCCCGGGTCCTGACGGACCAATGGGAGGGATGGGTGCCATGGAACCGCATCATATGAACGGGTCGTTAGGTGGGTAAAGCACACCTGGAACGTCCAACAAACTGCCATTTAAGGGCAAAACATTCACCGGATCCTAGGTTTGGTGACAGAATGAGTTACACTGGTGGGGTGTGTAGTCCTGAAGCCATTAATATTTCAGCCTCCGCCTGTACTTTAGAACTCAACATACAGTAAGTCTGTATGAGGGCTGGGCGAGATACAGCGTCTGTAATTATGGAATGCAACAACGGCATTCGATGTGGGGTACTTTCTTTTCGTCTTTTCTTTAAGTATACCCGATATACGGCAGTAAACATCCAAACTTCTTCAGAGGCCGCGTGAAATGCTTCCGGAATAAAAACATCACCTCCGATATCTATTGAGTGTTGATAAGACAGCCAATCAGCAGCAAGGTCGTACAGCTTCCTCGTGAGCATGTGATGTGTTTTTGTCAATCGCATGAAAGGTGCAACGACTTTCTGTGATTGTCCGTCTTATCAACACGCAGTAGACTAGTGCTGACGGTTTTCCCCCGCAAGAATTTGACGTGGCCTCTGGAGTTTAGATCACTACCGGCCTCTGGAGTTTAGATCGCTACCGGCCTCTGGAGTTTAGATTACTACCGCATCAGGTATAATTAAAGGAAAGACTAAAGGAAAGGCCGTACCCCACATGCTGGTGACGGCCGTTATTCCATTCGATAATTATCGTTGGAGTATATCGCGCACCCCTAGTTTGTATAAGTTTGAGTAGCTTTTTCTGCCATGGGGTTCTGTTGTAAAGCTTGTATGGGTCGTGATCTGAGTTCTGCTCGCATTGAACTTGTCTCTCGTTGTGTCTGCAGGGTCAGGTGACATGGACGGGTTGCCAAAGGTGAGACTGAAAACCCCTCCTGCTCTGTCCTGTTGTGATTGCGTTAGTGTGCAGCCAAAAAAACGGTCAAGTCCCTGAGCTTCGCAGTAGTTATAGAATATATCAGGGGTGCAGAATCTTACCCAAAAAGGGGCCAGCACTATGACACTGACTAATGAACTAATCAGGTGTCTTGGTGCAGGACTAAAACCTCCACCCACCTTCCAGTCAGCTTGGTCTGCTGGCAGCTTGGTGTTAGGGGCGTGTCCTATGACAGACAGCTGGCTTGCTGTGCCTCTTGTGGGAAATGTGATGTCATTTCCTCTTCCTCTAGAACTCTCCGAACAACATGGCGGGCATGAACAATCCCCCGGGAACGCCGCGGGACGACGGGGAGATGACCGGAAACTTCCTCAACCCATTCCAAAGTGAAAGTGTGGGTACCATTAAACGCTCACTTCTGACCCCTGACCTCTCTGACCCCTGTCCCTGCGCTCGCGTGACTTGTCCCCGCCGCCAACTGGCAGGTGATGGGGGAGGACACCCACGGTTTCTCTAGACTAACCAGATTCTCTGCTCTGTGGGCTTAATCCTGAAAATTCCCTCTCTACTGCTGAGGATGTGATGCATCTTATTAAAGGCCCACACGCATCGCCATTCTCTCCCTGGTTTAAGCATCTGAAATGCTCACACAACGTTAGCAAAGAGCAATGACGTAGCTTTTTTGAAAAGTCCCAAACCTGTCTGTACGCATTCGGATTGCAACTCCGACAAATTATGCAAAAGCATACGTCATATCACGTGGGAAATTGTTTTAAATTTAAACCCTAAAATATGCAAATATGCGACCAAAATTCTAATTTTTTTGACTTGAACCAGTATGGAACACAATTGTAAAGCTCCAGGATGATATGAAAAGCTCAAAAACACATAAAATATGTGTGTGGGTTTTTAATATTCATGAAGGGGCGTTGCTATATTGAATCTTTGTAATGTACCTCCGGAAACTTCAGTTGCTAACCTGAAGCTCTGTGTAGAAAGGACAGAAGGAATCCCAGAGCTGACTGGTTACAAAAGGGAACCTGTGGGATGCCACGCCCCCCTAACCTTTTCACCCCACCCTCCTCATACCTGAGGAGCCCCTGCATACACACCTGGGCTCTGGGCTGCAACACAATGCATCTGTCGCACCTTTCGAAAGAACACTGAAAGGGAATTTTAACATCTAACACCAGTGCCGTTTTGCCTGCTTGGGGGGGTGCAACATAGAATACATAAATTTATATTCAAAAGTAAATTAACTATTAATTGCCCAGCAGAACCTACTAAATCCAATCTGACATTTCCTGGTGCGTCTCTTGCATGGTTACTGCCTTGCCTGAGCTTGGTCATGTGATCCTCTGGCTTTGTGATGTCACAAAGGTAACAGAAGGCCAGAGGAAGCTTCTGCATTCTGCATGGTGTTTTGTTTTTGCTGAAGAAGAAGAAGAAGGAAGTGTTCAGAGTGCCTGCTCTCATCTCTCCTCTCCTTCAACCCCCTCCCCCTTTTTTCTCTCTCTCTCTTTTCAGTATTCACCCAACATGACGATGAGTGTGTGATTCATTTTATTTTTAATTTCCATTTTATTTTATCTTGTTTTTTTTTGTGTTTTTTTTTGTGCTTTTTTTTTTGCCGTTTCCCTCTTCCCTCTCTTCCACGCCCACCCCCCCCTTCCCCCCAAATCTCCTCAAATCTCCACTGGTCCCTCCCCACCCACCCTTTTATACTGTACCCCTTTCCCCCCCGGATGGCCTGCTGTGCCCCCCCCCTCCCCCCTCCCTCCACAGCCCCCCGGGATGATTCTGGAACGTGGCTCTCACATCCTCAAGCCCGTCCACCCCGGTGCCTGCAAAATGGGCGGCGGCAGGAAGCAGTCACAGAGCCACAGGAAGAGCCTCCTCACTGACTCCGCCCCCCTCCCGGGTTTCCTGAACGGCCCAGGATAAGTGAGCACACGGACGACAGAGGGGTTGCTGGCTCCACTCCACTCCTCCTCTCCTTACATGGACACTGGAGGGGTTGCTGGCTCCACTCCACTCATCCTCTCCTCCTTACATGGACACTGGAGGGGCTGCTGGCTCCTCTCCTCCTTTTTGTTGTTTTTTTAAGAAATAATTTTTACAAAATACAAAAAAAAAAAACTCTCCATACAGTAGAATGAGAGAGGGTGGAAACTTCCGGCTTGTCTCATGAACGTGGACATTTTTAGAGACACATAAAAGAAGAAAGAAATAAAAAGACTTGTTTTTGAGGCAAGGACGGTTTTCATTATTCTGTGTATGTATTGTACTATTAATATTATTATTGTTATTATTTTTATTATTAATATTGTCCTGATTTATTAGTTTTATTTTTTCTTGGGTTTTCTTTTCCTGCAAAGGGCACATTGTATTATCTCTGATGACAGGAGGGGAAAATGCAGTGACACTCAGTGTTTACATGATCTTAGGTGTTTGTTGTCGTTGATTTTTGGTTTTGTTTCTTGTGGTGAATTTCTTTACTAATGAAGTCTCCTGGGTTAATGCACCCCTCTCATAGGCACTGCAAACAGCAAGTAAGCCGAGCTCCTCAGTAGTAATTTCTAGCACAGAAAATTTACTTTTTCTTGTTTGCAAAACTAAACTGGATTAGCTCACGTAGGCATTTTCAACCCCGCCTTTCTCAGAATCACATGATCATAGTCATTATTTTATGGTTCACAACAGGGATTAAATAGGGGTAGGAGAGATGTGTCGTCACTTCTTGTGTGCCTCTGGTGATTGGTGGGTAGTTAGAATAGCTAGAAGTAATCCACCAATCACCATTGCTGCTGTTCTGATTTGTTGTTATCAGCGTGCTCTGAGATTGATTGAGCTACTCTCTGGGTTCTATGCGAAAAGTGATGTCACGTGTGTCATACCCCTGCTTTGCCATTCCTGGTTCACACTGAGTTTATATGGGTCTGCACTGGCTATAATGGTACTAAAACTGCATAATGGTCACAAAAATCCCAATTTTCTGCATCTGTGTCCTGACTTTTCAACCTTGATATGGTCACTGCTTTTCAGTTTGTAGCTTCAGTTGGAATTGTTGTGCATTTTATTTATTGGGATTTTCTTTTTCATGATTTTTGTGCATAATGTCTTCAAACCTGTAGCTCCACGGGACTCACAGTATATATATATATATATATATACACACACACATTATGTAAATAATGCCAGTACATATACCTCCAAGCTGTTCTCGCTATACCTGCAGTCCCCTCTAGGGGGCAGTGTCTTGACAGTCTGTTTTCAATTTTGTTACAGCTTTTAATCCACCTGCCCTGCTGTAGTTCGCCAACCCGAAATGGGAGAACTGGTCCCATCAACCGTGTCCTTTTGACAGCAAAAAAGTTCACAGTCCTCCATGCGCACTGCCATGGCTTTGGCTGCGTTCTCTAACCAGACTAGGCCAGGTTTGTGCATCTCAAAAGTAAAATGGCTTTAATTGCCCCATAGACGTTTTACAATGTTTTATTTTAACTTTTTTACTATTTAGTTTATTGGTTGAATAGAAAATGGCAGTGATGTTCAAGGTGCTGCCTAAGGCCTAGCTGTGTTTCCGCATGGGTCAAAGGGGACATTTTTATTTGCATGTCTCACGGGGAGAATTGACATTGAGGTGAATCTGTGTAAAAACCTGTGAATTATGAATTTCGCACAGCCCCTGTTCCAGTGAGCAGGTACAAGTTTGGTGTGCTCTTCACTAACTTTTCCCCCCACACTCTTATACCAGTGGGTAATGCTAACAAGCGCACGGACTGGATATGTAAATCATGCCTGGATCCCCCCACACTCTTATACCGGTGGGTAATGCTAACAATGCTAACAAGCGCACGGACTGGATATGGCAATCTGGATCCTTTGACATTCTTCCTCAACTGACGATCATGCAAACATTCAGTGAAAGCAACGGTTTAATACAATGGCTGGTTTTAATCATTTCTTTTTAAAAAGGCAACTAGCTAAATTGCCAACGGGGAAAAAGAAAAACGAGTTAAAAGCTTGTATTTTATTTGTCAAAAGTTAAAGGTCAAATGTACTTGGCCTCTGTACTTGTTATTTTTCATAAAATAAACTGCAGTACTTCGTGTGTTGAGCGAACCAGCTGGCAGGCGGGTTCTCCTCACGGGTTTCCCATAGGAGCTTGGACTGTGACCTCCTTTATGGCAGAGAGACTGAAATCAGGCAGCCTGCTGTAAACCCAACACTTCAATCTGCTCCGATTGCTACAAAGTTTTGTATTTCTTTTAATTTTTTTATTTTGTTTGGTTTCTTTTCTAACAGTGTAGCAGAGAAAATGGGTTCTGGACAAAAGGAAAATAAAATTTTTAAAAAGCCCACCGGATCAGCGAGAGGAATTTTCACGTCTTGTGGATTGGTCATGTGACCCAGGTGTCGCCGGGTTGGCTGTCTCCACTGTCCAATGAGGCAAAGTCTTTGTATTTTGGGTCCTCCCACTGGTTAACTGGTTGCATTCAGTTACCTCGGTAAGACCCCCCCCCCCCCCCCCCCCCCTCCCTCGGTCACTCACTGAGAAGTGGACGGCCAGGACATTTATGACACTATCTTAAGGGACACCCTGGACTGTCTATAGGGCGTATAAGGGGACACCTGTCAGTGTGTCTTTATAAACTGTCATGAAGCTTGTTCTGCTGTCCTATTCCAGAATTAGGCCAGACACACAGGAGCTACACACACACACACACACACACCTTCCTCATCACACTCTTCATCGTCTCCTCCCCCCCCATCCTTCAGTTAATTTTTCCTGTAAATACTGTATAATGCATTTTGATATCATTGACATGTTTTGATATGTCTGGTCACTACCAATGATTGAACCTTTCATGACTACTACAACAACAAAATGATGTAGTCAGTTAACGGACTGCTTTTTCACTTCAGAGAGATGATGTGATTATATTTAGTTGTTATAGAAGATACATTTTGGGTGGGAGGACTGGGAAAGCGGAAGATTTTAAAAATTATCAGCCACTTCTAGAATTAGATATTTTATTCAACAGCTGCATCACTGGTCACCGTGGTTACTCCGTGATGAAAACGGTAAAATGCAGATAAAATGGAATGGGGAGAAAAAAGGCAGAGGGTATTTAAAGTACAAATATTGAAAAGTTTGACTTGTGTAAAATTCTGGCCCTAACCTCGTATAGTTAAACCAGAGCATTGTGGGAGCCATTCAGAGAAAACTTCAAAGGTGACTGAGGACTTGTGGGTGGAGTCTGAAGGCAACACTCCTCCCCTTCATACCGCTGTTGTTACATTTATTGTACATCATGTCTTTAAGTAACAAAAGGTACCACACATTGTCATAGTTTTTAATATGAAGGATTTTTTTTTTTAATCTATGTGAAGCAAAAGCAAAAATGCTTCAATGAAAAACTCATAAAGAGCCTGACTTAATAATAAAAACAAACCCATAAGATGTAAAGATTTTGAGACTGTGATGGTGGGGGGTGGAATCTGTGTTCTTTTACCCTTCTCTCTTGAGGGGGGGGGGGGGGGGGGGGCAGGGGAGGGGCATTGTACAAATCTTACCGATGCTGTCCGAGTTCTCTCTGTATACTGATTCCGGTCTTGGAACATTTCTGTAATTCTATTTGTGATGATGTACAATACTGTATCATGAGGAAGGAATTTTTGATGGGGGGGGGTAAGGGGTGGGATGAGGGATGGGGGGGTGGGGGGGTTCTCCTGTTAACGGTCATTGTCCTTTTTTTCTGATGACTCTGCAGTATTGAATATGAGACGGTCTGTCCCCTGGGTTCTCTTTGTATCCCCATGGTAACCTAGTTCAGCTCCTCCGAGGAGCTCGAGTGTCTTGTGTAGTTGATTAAAAGGTCCCTTTGTATTGTTTCTTTATATTGTAAAATTTCTTTAGACTGGAGGAGAAAAAAAGTTACTTATTAAGGAAGATGAGGAAAAAAAACTGCATCAAAAATAAATGTAATTTGATTTTTTTATCGTTTTGAGTTGTCACTTCTTTCCAATACATTATATTCGTGGAGTGCTTTCCATTTTAGTCAGTCATAAATGTGTATGTATGTATGTGGACACACATACACATATATAAAAATCTATATTCTGTATGGTTAGGTATTGAATATAATGCTTTTCATTCTGCCTGTGTCCCTAAACTGAGACACTTTTATGTTCTGACAATATATTTAAAAATGGCTTGACTGAATCAAAAGTAAAGGAGATAACTGTGATGTTCATGGTGCGAATTGTGCTGAAGAACCTGTTAGCTAATTTGCCTCCGTTACCTGGTTAAAAAATGGTCCTCGTTCAACAGGTTTGTGGGTTTTTTCCGCAATCGTTTCTGTTAAACCAGATTCTCCTTTTGCTTTTGTTTTTGGGTGTCTGTTTCCAGCCGAACCTCTCATTTTCTGACACTACCAATCATCAGTTGAAATACTTGTGTGGAATTGTGTGCATCTCAGTAAATAAAACTGTCTGGGTGTGTGTGCGTGTACGTGTGCGTGTGCGTGTGCGTGTGTCAGTCAGGGTGGTGAACCGGGTCCAGGGGGGTGTGTATATTTTAATTGATTCCCTGACACAATGAGCAGCGCCAGTCAAAGCTCTGCGGGCAGGTCGTGTTTGTCGTGGCCGTTGTCAAGGTTGAGATATCTCCCTTTTGTGAACAGACACTCCCAGGAGGAGGCTGCTATTAGTCCCAAGTTAGGCATCGCTTGGTTAAAAACCTCTTCAGCTCTTGTATGCTCGTGAAGACGGCATGATTCTTTCTTTTTGGAAACCTCACATACGTAAATGATCAGGGTTTACAATTTACTGTCGCAAATACTGTAAAAGTTCCATTTTATGGTTTTAATTATCTGACGGTATTTTATTCTAGTTTAAAATGAAACAATGTCACAATGAAACATCCTCATTTGGAGCCTGTGATGCCACAATGAATCAACCTCATTTGGAGCAAGTGATGTCACAATGAAATGTCATTGGAGCATTCAAGGTGCCAGTGATGTCAGGATGAGACCAACTCATTGTGACATCATGAGCCCGCCTCAATGGGGAACTCCACCCATGCCCCCTGCCTCCCTCACAGGATAAGAATCTCCTCTGAGCTTCCCAGCTGCCCCGCCTGCTCCACCTGCCCCAGCTGGACGGAGTGCCGTCGCTGCAGACTCCTGCACCACCTCCCCTCCAGCCTGGGCATGGGAGGCCTGGGGGGCATCTTGGTAGCGGCGGAGGGGGGGGCTGGGGGTCGAGAGGTGGGGCAGATGGGGAGAGGGGGCAGGAAGCCCCCCTTCTGCCTGCCGGTGGCATCGGTTGCCGGGGCACGGTCCATAGCGACCAGAGACCAGGTGCTGCTGCAATGAGCTCTCTTGCCACCCAGGACAGGTGTACAGGGAGGAGGGGCCTGCAGGTAGGAGACGGACCCGGCGTGATCCAGGGTCAACGAGGGCAGCTGAAGAAGGGGCGCGTCCTGGAGGCAAGGCAGGGTGTTCCTGCGCCCCAAATGCAGGAGGGTCCCGCCGGGGGAGAGCACTTTTAGGGGCGTTCTGGTCCCCAGGGGGTCAGAGTAGCAGGGGTCCAAGCCGCTGTAGGGGTGGAGGGAGCTTCTCCGCCGGACTCTCGGTTCCTGGGGTTTGGGCGGCTGGAGCTGCTCTTCCTCCCTGTCACCCTCCTCATCCTCGGGCACGGCGGCCCGCCTCAGGCCCTCCTCATAGGAGCTGCGCAGGTGCGCCAGGTTGTGGATCGCCAGCCAGGGCTCTGAGTGCAGGCGCTGGCCGTGCGGGCGTCGGCTCTCCCGGCCCGGGTCCGAAGGGGCCCCGCCCTCAGCCACGCCCTCGTCCACGCTTCCTCTGCTCCCTCTCTTCCCCGCGCCCCGGAAGTTGAAAAAGTTCTCCGCGTCATTTTCGGACCCCGGCGAGCCGTCGCTCCTCAGCTCGATTTGGGACGGGGACATGCAGGAGACCGGGGAGTGGTCGGGGGAGGGCGGAACGTTGAGGTAGCGGCGGGTGACGGGCGAGCCACCGTCGGCCACGCCACTGAGGTCGGTGGCGATGATGATGATGTCACGGCCCCGCTTGCGGCAGGCGTCCAGCAGCACGCGGAGGGTCTCCGGCTCGCGGGCGTTGACGGCGTAGACCAGCGCCGAGGCACCGCCGTAGTCCTCCATGCTGGGGTCCGCCCCCGCCCCGATCAAGGCGGCGGCCACCGCCGGCCCTGCCTTCTCCATGCAGGCGTACATCAGCGCGGTTCTGCCAGCCCTGTCCTGGGCGTTCGGGTCGGCCTTGTTCTCCAGCAGGAACCGGAGCAGCTTGATAGTGCTAGCGGCGTTCGCGCTAGCGTTAGCATTAGTGTTAGCGGCGTTCGCGCTAGCGTTAGCATTAGCGTTAGCATTAGCGCAAGCATCCCCGCCGCTGCATTCCCTGCGAAGCGCCCGGCAGGCCGCCAGCAGGGGCGTCTCCCCCCTCTGGTTGCGCTCGTTCACCTGGGCCCCGCCCTCCACCAGCAGACGCACCAGGCGCAGTTTCCCCAGCTGTGCAGCCGTGATCAGGGGTGTCCCGTCCGGCAGATACCCCTGCGGCTCCCCCATCCTCTGACCGCTCGCCCCCTACCCTCCCACCGTCCCCCTCCCCCCCGTCCCTGTGAGCGCCCGGTGATCAGGTGTATGCGTTCCGGAAGAGGCGGGTCCAGCAGGGGTTGCGTCTCATTGGCCAGCGACCCAGGACGTCGGCCAATGGCGCTCGAGCAAAGCTACAGGGCCCAGAATCTCACTGCTTGGCCTGCAATGACAGAAAAGACATGGGGGTGAAATTTTGGGACTTCACTAAAATGACTCCTCCCCCTTTGATTGGCCAATAATCCTCATTTGTGTAAGCAGCTGTTAACAGCAGAAAGCAATGTGCATTTGATCTGTGGTAAGGCGCTATTCTGCTCCTCTGAACAGAATGGAATTCTGAACTAACCATGGAATGCGAGAAACTGCCCATCAGAAACACAATGAATAAATCTGTTTTGCTTAAGTGTTAATTCCCCTCTCTCAGGATTAGACACTGTGCAATTTGCTCATTATAATAATGTGCATACAGTTCTTCTGGGTAATTGGTGCCAAATGTTAAATACATGTTTCAAAACCCAATGAAGTGTTTAAAAAAAAAAGAAAAGATAATCCTTTCATCTTATTTTAGGTAGTTCGGCCAAATCTGAATCTTGCTTGATTGAGGCTGAAGGTTCCCGTCACTGTTTGTTTTGATTTCAACTGAAAATGTTGCTCTTTTACCCCTCTAAACCTACGCAACACAGCGTTCGGCACTCAGACTGGAACATTCTGTGTGGGCTGCAGAAGTGGGTGTTTAAACTTATAATAAAAAAAAAAAGTCCTTTTAAAGCTTGAAATGTCAAGAGCTGGAGAGCTTTGGGTACAAAGGCAAGAGGAGCTGTTTGATTGGCTGGAGGGGGTTCTTTGATGTGTGACCTCATTGGTGTGGGACCACCTTCTGTGATGAAACAGAAGAGATGGGGGGGGGGTTAACCTATAGCAAAGTGACGGTAACTGCCCGAATCAAATATTTTGATCCTCACTGCACTTGCAATACAATGGCACAATATTCCTCTTAAAAAACATGCTTCTGTATTTGTTTATTTGTTTTCTATGAATTTGGTAGCCAGTTGTACCCTAGTACGATTCAATTCCCTGTGTTCTGTTGAGAATTTGCCGCTACACAACCCCGTTGGCCGGCGGTAAGAAGGAGGTCGCCACGTCTTCTACAAGGCGTGACTCCTCGTGCCCCTGACCGTAATTCCAGCACTATGCGGGGCCGCTATGTGCACGATGAATCTTCCCGTCGAGTCCCTCCCCCCACCCCGGGAGCGGCCACCCAATTTGCCGCTCCCTCAAGGCACCGGCCGTACTCAGATCTGGCAGGACCCGGGCGTGAACCCAAGTCCTCGGATCAGGCAGGACCCGGGCGTGAACCCAAGTCCTCGGTGTGCAACTGCATTAACTCAAAATTCCAGACTAAGCCAGAATTGAGATTTAAACTTGATATTTCTCAGGTGAAAGATTAGACAAATTTCCTCTGTCTCAGTACAGCCTGATGGTGATCTTATTTTTTTGGTCTTTGGATAGAAAGCGGAGATCTCTGTAACTCTTCCTGTCCTCTGGAAGCGTGTGGGCTCAGGTGAGGTTTGGTGTCTGGGCAGGTGACTGAGTCATGGTTGCCAGATTTTACCAAAGAAGGACAGGGCAGTGAATCCAGACCTGTATGTCTGTGTTACCTTATTATTTATTTAATTATTTACAGCATGCTATTAGGGAGTGTCCTCCAACACTGTGTAATTCTGGGAGCAATTATTATACTTTAAAACATATGGCACGTTAAAGATTTCTCGTACAGACTGTTTCAAGGTTCATTTAAGAACATATTTTATTCAAAGCAAATATTGTGGCACGAAAAGATACACTCACCCAATCCCTGATAATATTTAGTCATTTGCCTTTTATTTGTCAGTTTTAGAACACTTTGCCTTTGGAGAGACGGCTCGCCCTCGTTGGTTAATTACTGAGGAGGGCTCACAAACGTACATTAAGTTGAGATGCTTCCCCACATACGAGTAGTTTGGGTGTCACACAAAAACCCCCCCTATACTCATGTGCGGTTCTCCCCTCACTGAAATGCATTATAATAAAATACGCCAGAACTTCACAATATATGGCCAAATATACAAAGTATTGCTGCTTATAGACATTGTAATACTAAGAAGTCAACACATTTACAGTATATTGCAGTATATTGCAGTATATTCTGTCATGGCAGTGGTTTGTTTACCTCGTCTTCCTCTTCCTCTTATAATAACAGCGTCTCTGAATCAGCTGCCGGTCTGCGCTGTTTCTCACACTTCAGACAAGCTCTTCTGCTCTGCCGGTCTGCGCTGTTTCTCACACTTCAGACAAGCTCTTCTGCTCTGCCGGTCTGCGCTGTTTCTCACACTTCAGACAAGCTCTTCTGCTCTGCCGGTCTGCGCTGTTTCTCACACTTCAGACAAGCTCTTCTGCTCTGCCGGTCTGCGCTGTTTCTCACACTTCAGACAAGCTCTTCTGCTCTGCCGGTCTGCGCTGTTTCTCACACTTCAGACAAGCTCTTCTGCTCTGCCGGTCTGCGCTGTTTCTCACACTTCAGACAAGCTCTTCTGCTCTGCCGGTCTGCGCTGTTTCTCACACTTCAGACAAGCTCTTCTGCTCTGCCGGTCTGCGCTGTTTCTCACACTTCAGACAAGCTCTTCTGCTCTGCCGGTCTGCGCTGTTTCTCACACTTCAGACAAGCTCTTCTGCTCTGCCGGTCTGCGCTGTTTCTCACACTTCAGACAAGCTCTTCTGCTTTAGTTTGAGTGATTAGGAATCCCAAGAGTCAAAGGAGAGAATGACAAACCCAAACGCGATCGTGTGTGACAATCACCTGCCCACATTCCCATCGAAAACTCTTCAGTATTATTCTGTGTGGACATGCTGAACATGAGGTAAAGAACACAGAACACTGTGATTTTTACCATTGTGTGGGGGCAGTAAGGAGGAACATTACTGACCTGTAGAAGCTGTTCCTCTGGGCGGATCTGTTGGTTGTGTGCATCTGGAGCCAGTGAAACTACATCACTGGAGACTTTCCCTCCTCAGTTTGTCCCAGGGAGTGAACCCATCCGTCTTCAAGGTGAGAAAACCGCTGGTGTCGTATTGACTGTCCCTTGAAGGCAACGCACAGTTTGGTTTTCGTGCAGGTCTTTGTGCCCAAGAGCTTCTGAGTGCAGCTGGTCTCTGTGTTCGATGCATGCGAGAGAGAGAGAGAGTGGGAGGGAGACAGAAAGAGAGAGAGAGGGAGGGGGGAGAGAGAGGGGGGGGTTTGCTGACCGTGTCACAGGACCATCACCACTGATGGGCTGAAGTGCATAAGAAGCAGTTTGTGTGTGTGTGTGTGTGTGTGTGTGTGCGTGTGTGTGTTTGTGTGTGTGAGTGTGCGTGCGCGTGCGTGTGTGTGAGAGTGTGTGTGAGTTTGTGTGTGTGTGTGCGTGCGTGTGTGTGTGTGTGTGTGTTTGTGTGTGTGTGTGTGTGTGTGCGTGCGTGTGTGTGTGTTTGTGTGTGTGAGTGTGCGTGCGCGTGCGTGTGTGTGAGAGTGTGTACACTCTCACGCCTGTTAACATTTACATTACATTTTAGTCATTTGGCAGACGCTCTTATCCAGAGCGACGTACATTAGTGCATTTTCCAACTTGAAACAAGTGCGTTAAAACAACCCTAAAAGGTAAATACGATTTCAAACACCAGGCGCAGTCAGTATGATTTTTTTTTAAATTTTTAAATTTTTTTTGGGGGGTGGGGGGGGGGGAACCACACGATATCAATCATTGGCGTGCACAACAGTAAGCCAATAAGTAACCTTAAGTATTAAACTAGCAGCTTGAACCACTTAAACAAGGATTCAGAAAAACATAATCAAGGGAGGTCACAAGGAGGTAGGGAGGGGTGGAGAGAGGTGCAGCTTGAAGAGGTGAGTCTTCAATCTGCGCTTGAAGGCGGTCAGACTTTCTGTTGTTCTGACCTCCACGGGGAGCTCATTCCACCACCGTGGGACAGACAGACGTCGAGACCGGGTGCTAGTATGAAGTGGGGGGGGTACCAGTCGTCCTGAGGAGGCGGAACGCAGGGTCTGATGAGCTTTTGGAGGTATGGAGGGGCTGATCCTCGGACTGCCTGGAAGGCGAGCACCAATGTTTTGAATTAACGTTTGCCTGTGTCATCTTGAGTGTCTGATGCTGCCTGTTGCAAGCGATGTGACATCATCTGGAGCTTGTCAGAGATTTGGGGACCCCCCACAAAGGAATGATGACCACAACCATCCCCATTGGCAAATAGTGACATTTTATCTGATCTTAATCAGTGTACTCTCATTTATGTATACCAAAGTTCATATATCATTTATTATTAGGTTAATAGATAAATGTATATTAATAACATTAAGGGCATATTATTTTCTGCATTTCTGCCTCCTGGGATTTGGTAAACCTTTGCTTTTCTTGTCCAAAAAACAGATGAGGGGGCGACTGTTTTATCCAAACAATGAAGTTGAATAACAACAAAAAACAAACTCAGTGTCTGCTGTACTCCAGGAACCGGGTCCCCGTGATATAATTTAATACGAAATTTGGACACAAAATGCATATGTCAAGTCATTCAACCAATAAAAGCTTGTTCTGCCACGATCATTACGATTACACAGTAATGTCTTGGAGGTCAAAGCTCTCTCTATCCCAGAGAAGGGCGTCAGCAATGATGACCTATCAGAATACTTACTCCTAGGAGAGAAGCCAATAGAATTACAGGCTGGGTGGGAAGTAAATGGTCTGGTTTTCTATGGTGCCAGATTATATGTAATCCCCCTTTATGGACAGAATAATTTAAAACCATGGCGCAGATATCCAGATCAGGGAAATAGCCGAATGTAATTGTTGGTTTACCCTGTTTATATTCTTCTTATTATTTATTATTTCATTGTTTATTATTATTTATACATAGAAGAAGAAGATTATAATAGGTATTTGCGAACCATAAATGGAAAACGTTTTTTAGACCACAACACTAAAGTTTATATATCAGACGCCAATGGAATATCTAATTAATTATTTAAAGCTTCAACGATACATACAACTAAGCGAAAATGTCTTATGATACCATTGTGAACTGCGAGTGAGCTTCAGAATTTGTAACAAAAACCAATACCACACGACAAATGCAGGTATCGGAAGGGGGAATTAATATATTGATTTGGCAACCGTCTGCATATCGTTTAAAAAAAACAACAACAAAAAAAAAGCACGATCCAAGGTGAGCAGGAAGCTTTAGCCAGTTAGCCAGCTGGCTAGCTCGCTTGCTGGAATTGATGCAATTGTATAACATTACACCACTTTCGACTGTATTAAAGCAACAAACAACTTGTCAAGGTAAATATCTGTCCTTTTGAGCGAATGTTGGTATTTTTATTTTTTGGAGGGAAATAGAAAGCTGACTAGGTTCTGATATCTAGCGTTATAACGTTATCTAAGAAGTATTTTCGCATTCATAGCTTCGCTAAGTTGTTTCAATTCTAAATCGATTGCTACTACGTGCGCCAGGGTTGTCAAATGACTGTTTTCCCCAGTTTTTGTTCTTAATTTGCTAGCTGGCTAACGTTAGCCACCCGAGAAAACGTCACAAATAGGATTACTGGTCGAGTACTTGCATCGATTTGCAGCCCATACTAGCAAACGTTAGCTAAAATGGAAACTTCATAACTTGCTAGCTTGCAATGCCAGGAAAGTCTACGTCAGATATGTGATGTAACCTCTATATGGGGAAATTTAGGTTTTTACGACTTTGGCGTTGTACGTTATGCAGATTTTGAACGGAATTCGGTATGAATGTAAGATGTATTATGGCCTGCAAAAAATGTTCCCTGAACTAGCTAACAATCGTAGTCATAGAAACAAATCCGCCATCATCATTTCGTTCATGTAATATGATATGCCGACTTCGATGAGGGTTACAAAATCTCCGTGTGAAGCAACATTATACCAAAACTTCACCTATAAATATGCTTAACGTTACATCTCATTGGCCATATATTCTAGGTTGTTACGAACTTTTGTGTGTGGTTATTGAGATAATTTACGATACGATAATTTACGTTGTGATACTCTCGTCATCATAAACACCAAATTACCATCTGTTTCACCCATGTATCTAGGCCAGGGGTGTGCAACCCTGTGACTTGTTTTCATTCAGTATTGATTGATTACACAGCCAAACCATCTCTCCTGGATTGTTGGGTCTGAACTGGTTGATCGTGTTAAAGTGAAAGCAAAAAGCAGAGAACCATGTGGTTCTCAAGACCAGAATTTAGGCCCCTGGCAAAACTCTGTGAGACAGCTACACAGTAAAATATTCAGTGTTGAATTAACTCTCACAATGTGCACGTGGTCCCTATTGGACTCAGGTAAACTCTTTCAGAGTTAAATTAACACTGGACATTTCATTGTGTAGCCTACAGGCAAAAGTGAAACAACGTTTAGTTGTTTGACTGGGGACTAAACAAGCGCGCATCAAACTTTGAACTATAACTAGATCTGACTTTAATGTGTAACTTCAGGACATACTTTTATTGGCCGGAGATATAAACCGGTCAGTTAACAGCGTACGTGAGTGATGTAGGTTAATATTCATACTCTGATTCTTCCATTAAATTTCAGCTTTGGTCAATAAACACTTGACAGGCAGAGGATACATTCCTTCTTCATCTATTGAGTTGGGATGACAGCAGAATGAAGAATAAGCTCCTTTTCATTAATGGCACAGATACAGCAGTCAGCTAACTGTACAGTCCCAATATTTACCTCACTGTCGAGCACGGCAAATTAACTGAGTGTGGCAGCGCTATTAACTCTTTCCCTGGGAGAGCTGAAGAGTGGCTGGTTTTTCTTTGCACCTTAAAATTAGCAACCAGTTCAGACCTAAGAAAGTGTGGAGCGCTAGCTGTGTAATCAACTGCTTTAATTTATCAGTTAAGTAGTGCAGGGTAACGGCGAGAGCCCGCACGGTGCACACCCTGCGGGAAATTATTTACAGTTACAACTGAGGCATTTAGCGACTTAGCGAGTGATTTTTGCCCGTTATGTGACATACGGAAGATGCATTTCGGTTTTAACATGAAAACCACCACTCGAGCTGGAAATGGTCAAGGCAAAAATTAAATCGCTGCCATCACCAGGGAGTTCTTTCTTGCCGCCGTTGCCATTGGCTTGCTCTTGTGGGGGTTTAGGCCAGGGTTTACTGTGAAGCGTATTGTGAAAATTGTTCGTGAAATTGTAAATAATTTATTATTTTATTATTTAATGGGAGACACGCAGTGGCGCCCCCAGCTGTACGCAGAGTACGCAGTCTGCGTACCTTAGCAACAACAGCTAAATTAGTATTTCCATTAAAACTGACGTGAATTGTCAAAGTCTCTGCGTCTGTTTCTACGATGTTGAGGAATGATATTTGCTTATTGTCTTCGTTGTATTGCCTGGTTATTGTATTTTCCAAGTTTTGCATATTTCAAACATTTGAAAGTGATTGGAAGACACAGTTGAAAGTGATTGGAGGACCACATTTTTCTTTAGACCGGGAAAAGTTTAGAGTTGCCTTTTTACTTGTCAGTCAAGATAACTAACTTAAACGAATAGGCCTACAGTAATTGACGTTAGTCAAATATGTCAAAGAAAAGAAAGCAGCTCAGCATTGTGGAACTGTTGAGTCTGAAAAAGAACGAAAATAACAATTCGGAGAATCAGCTTTCGGAGAACCAGTTTGTTGAGCATGTTCGATAGTTACATTGACTTGTCAGAAGTGTTTTCATTGTGTTAACATTAACTGTGCTGTAAGTCGCGTAACATTTCCATTCTATTGTGAGGTCTCTCCAGTTTTCCTGATGAAATATCAGGCTACTGTAAGTCACGTAACATCTTTTTGCGCGCAACATTTCCATTCTATTTTGAAGTAAGTCTCTCCGGTTTTGCTGATGAAAGATCAGACTTTAACGTAGGCTAGGCCTACTCCTACGTTAGAACTTCTTGTACCCTAATATGCGACCCTATGAGTGCAAAATATATCGGTAAATTACGTTGTAACGTTAGTCCTAAGTAGTGGCTTTGTTTTCATGTAGCCTATGGCTTGGCCTCCTCTATTGCGTACCCCGGGAAGAAATCCTGCGGGCGCCCCTGGAGACACGTGTTAGTTTTTTTGTTGTTGTTAAATAAAATGTTAATTGACATGTCACCTGAGGTTGTTTTGAGTGGGAAGGTGAAATAAATGCTAGTAGCTCACAACTTTTATTGAAAAAAACTGTGTGTGTGTGTGTGTGTGTGTGTATGCACACATGCGTGTTTCTTTCAGGAGATTTCACTCTTAAAATATCAAGATGGCCGCCTTGGAGGAGGTGCCTCTTGTTGTCGGCGGTGGGGGCGACCCTCAGGATAAAGCTGGTCAATCGGATGCCAGCGTTGGGAGTTCTCCTTCAGCCGAAACCTTGGGAACAGGCCACGCCTCGCTGCTGGACAGCGGAGAGGACTTCGACATTCTGAACAGCGAAGAGGAGGATGACGATGATGATGACGACGCTGACCTTCCACCTCTGGAAGACATTAGCGGGGAGAAGAAGGGGCGGGAGAAGAGTGGAGCAGAGGCTTCTGGGATATCCGCCACTGGGGTCGAATCCCCCTCGGCACAGCCCACAGAATGGATGGATGTGTTGGGTAATTTGGACTCCTTGAGTGTGATGTTTTTTTTAAACGGTTTTGTCTGATTGGTTTTTTGTTTTGTCTCTTGTTATCTTTGACTTCCTTTGGGAGGGTAAGGGGGGTGGGGGTGTACAGATTGAATGGTGCAGCGCTGCCTCGTAAGAGGATAGTGGAATTCTGTGTATCATGTGACATTGTCATGTGACGTGTCGTGATTTTTTTTGTTGCAGGAAATGGGCAATTGAAGAAGAAGGTATTGGAGGTGGGGAAAGGGCCGGACAGCAGGCCACGGAAGGGCCAGAACGTCAGGGTCCACCTCAAGACGTCATTGGCCAACGGCACCGCCGTGGAGGAGGAGCCTAGCCTCTCTTTCACACTCGGGGATGGTGATGTCATCCAGGTAGAGACCGCTGTATTTGCATACAATTAGACAAGGGTCCCCCGGTTCTGTTGAGACTTGTTGCTTGTGGAATGGCAGATTTTTCTGTGTGTGCAACGGAAGATTTGAAAGAAGGCGTATGTGTTATTGGTATTACTATGTGTTAAAGCTGGGGGTGAAAGGTATTTTAACTAGTTTCTGCGGTGTGAAATGGCCAGAAATGTCCATCTACTGGTCTATTAACAGGGGAAACCAGACTCTATAAACAGCCAGGAGGTGTGCTCCTGTCAGTGTACTGGAGCAGCTGCAGGGCCAGGTGAGCCCAGGTGAACAGAGGTGGGAATAGGAAAAGAGACTCTGTGGGACTGGTGGATGTAGTTAGACCCCTCCGCCACTAGAGGGCCATGGTACAGAATGAGCAGGCCCTACCGCACAGTCTCTAATAACTGAGACCGACAGACCAGCAGTACAGTGTGTGGATATGGTACAGCGCCTCAGAGCATGTTGTTGGTGATGTATGTGCATTTACTCCAGGGGCTTCAGTCTTGAAGGGCCACAGTGGCTGCTGGCTTTTAGGTGTGGTTCAGCACTTAAGTGCTGTTTAAGCCACTGATTGGCTAAAGGGTGCAGACACCTCGTCTCCAAAGCTGGTTTGTGATTGAAAGGGCTCCACAACAAACACGTGACTCTCGACAGCTTGACTTGGACTCCTGTTTTAATCGGTGCCCAACGGAATTCCTATGAATTGAATGAAAATGATAAAAACACAGGGTGGTGTGACCCTGATGGAAATGCAATATACTGCAGTATATTTATACAATATGTGGACCTTTTGGAGAGTAAGATGATAAATATATTTCACAGAAATGTGAATGGTAACCAGTAGAGGATAGATTATGGTTCCCTGAGAGCAGTTTGGGGGTACACTGAGAGCAGTTTGGGGGTACACTGAGAGCAGTTTGGGGTATACTGAGAGAAGTTTGGCGCTCATCAAGTGCAAAAATAGTTTCAGGAAAATATAATTTCTTCACTCAGTTTTGGGGTACACTGAGAGCAGTTTGGGGGTATACTGAGAACAGTTTGGGGGTACACTTAGAGCAGTTTGGGGGTACACTGAGAGCAGTTTGGGGGTACACTGAGAGCAGTTTGGGGGTACACTGAGAGCAGTTTGGGGTATACTGAGAGAAGTTTGGCGCTCATCAAGTGCAAAAATAGTTTCAGGAAAATATAATTTCTTCACTCAGTGGCCGCACTAGCCGGTGTAATTTTTTCTCCTGATTTGGCTGGTTGGGGTAGTTCCCAGGTGTGGTACTTAGCAGAGGACATTTTAACATAGTGCACCTCTCATAGGCACTGGACCTCACTGTGCAGCTGATGGAGTTGGAGGAGACGGCTCTCGTCCAAGCTGACGCCAAATACGCCTATGGAACTGTGGGCAGGTGAGGATACCTGCTGTCTGCCATTTTTAATCACGGCTGAAACACACAGTCCGTAATGCAGACTGTTCATATGTGCAATAACAATGACCCCCCCCCCCCCCCCCTCCCGGGACAGCACGGCTCCCCCTGTACCCCCCGGTGCAGATCTGACCCTGGAGCTGAGGTTACTAGACGTCAGCGACGCCCCAGATCTGGAGCTCCTGACCCCAGCTGAACGGACGGCCCTGGCGGACAGGAAGAGGGAGCGGGGGAACGCGTACTACCAACGGGGCGACTACGCCTTCGCCGTCAACTCCTACGGCATCGCCCTGCAGGTGTCCGAGTCCAGCTCCAAAGGTGAGGCGGGAGGAGACGTTGTATCGCCCGTGGAGACCGCGGAACACCAGGCCCCAGAGACTGGGCTCACTGATTGGTCCAGGTCCAGATGGGATGGGGCAGCAGTTGGCTTTAATCACCATAGCAACGTACATAGCGACGCGCTCACTAGGGAAAGTCAGCCCACTAGGTCACATGATGTCTTGTCACATTTTTTATTTTTGAGCATTTCTTTTCCACACCACGTTAATCAGCATCTGTCAGAGTTTTAATGGGCTCACTCCATTAACTGAGCTAACGCTGACATTAGTGTGAAGTTAGTCATCTTAGCAACATAGCTAGTTGTTACATGCTAACATTATCTAGCAGCTATTGAACATGAAATGAAACCAAATAAAGACACATTTGCTGGCCGTTACTGTGATGGTGTTGTGTGCATGAGATGCAGACCTGCTGCCTGCTTTCCTTTGCCAGCAACACTGCCATGATTTTTCAGATTTTTCAGAGCTGATGATTGTCTGACGACAGTGTGTGTGTGTGTGTGTGTGCGCGCGTACGTACGTGTTCGTGAATCACGCATTGAATGTCACTGAAGGAAAAAATATTGCATGTGTGAATTTTCAGAGCTCTATGTTGTGTTGTTTTGGGTCGATTCCACGTGTTTCCTTGTAACTATTTAGGCCAACTTTTTTTTTTCTTTTTTTTTTTCTGCGTGTTTTGTTTAGATGGCCTTATCGTGTAGCGTGCTTTTGGTCTGGTTGGCTCGGCACTGCAATATTATATGTATTACAGTTTTTCTCAATTGTTTATTATGACCAATTATTTATGACTATAAATAAAACATTAAGTTTATGTGCCAAAAGATAGACATTTTTTTCTAAATTATAAGCACTATTTTGCTTGTTTTAACACAAATTTCAGTCTCTTTAACACTTTTTGAATACATTTCACACAATTCTCCTGCTTTAGGTCCAATTTTCAAAAAGTATATTTCTTGTTTTCATGTGAAAAACACTGCCATTAGAAACTATAAACTCCAATATCAATTAAGAAACACATTCTTCACAGGTAAAACACTAGTTGATTTAATTATCAGCAATCGGAACTTTAGCACAAATAAAAGGGGAAACTGTGAGCTCTCCTGTATGTGGAGAACAATAGCTGATGAACATTTAGAAATGAGAATAGGTAGATCTGCTCTATTGTTATTTACTGTAACATATCAAGATTCCTGCACTGCAGAGTACCTAATGTATACTAGTACAAGGGGACCACAGTATGGACAGCATAGTGTGCACAAGCTAAGCTGGCAGTATCCCTTGTGTGCATACCGAAGCCACCCCTACATGGAGTAAATACGAGAGCTCCTCTGCACCTGAGAGTAGCGTATCTTACCAACCTTAAAGATGACCTGAAACACGGGGGAAATATAATGTGTGATGTACATGAGAATATGTGGCCTGATCAAGAGCAGAGAGCAGAATAATTTATTTGTGGTTTTTCTTTTACATTTTTTGTTTACTCCAGGTACAGTAGTTTTTAAAATAATTTTAAATTTTCTCATGTTTTTCCTATTTTACTTTGTCTACTCCCAACATTTTTTTTGTATATTTGAGTTGGCCAGTACACTCAAACAATACTGATGGCTAAGTAATATATTGGTAATTGTGTCTTTTATTTTTTACACCAGTGTGTAATTGCCATTTATAATTTGTATTAATTTGTTGACTAGTGTTTATTATTTGAAGGAAAAAATTCATTTTGGGATGAGAGTGTATGGTTTTGAAAATAGTGCTTGATTTTGACAAGAAATATATGAAGTTTTGCAGAAAGAGTTGACACTGTGGGTTTTGTGTTTATAATTTTGAGAAATTAGTTTTAATTTCAGAAAATGTGTCTAAACAATTGAGTAAAACTGTAAGATATTTTTTTTGCGTATCTTTATCCTTTATTTTCTAGAGATTGAATACTTGTATTTTACTGTCAGGTTCCAAAATTTGTCACAAACTGCTTAGAAGCTGCAGAAAAGGGGTTTTGAAAAGACATGCTCCGTCCTGTTAACCTTCTCAATAAATGTTAAAGTGGATATTTTCATTTTGGCAGCTTTAATAAAAGTAGATGTAAATCAGCGGGTTCACAGCCCACAATAACAGAAAGGCAGGCTAGGAGCGTAATTACTGTGTTCAGCACTAATTCACCCATTCATTCAATGCAGCCATTGCCAATTATCACAGGCAGATGGAGGCGAGCAATTAGTGCTCACCGCCAATAAAACAAACCGGGGAAACGAGACCACAAACGCGTCACTTAAAAAAAGTAGCAGCCAATTCTAACGAAGAGATTTAATTTGCAGAAGGTGAATGTTAATATATTAAATAAAGAGCGTTGGTGGGCTGATGTCCGTGTCATCCGTACTCCTGGTCCTGAAATGCACCAATGAGGGTGGACCACTCTCACTCATATGAGTGTTTTGATTGGTTGTTGAGTTTCTTCAGTCTGCATGCGGCAGCAGGAGTAACCTAAAGCATTTTTCCAATGAACGGCGGTTTGTAAACATCGGGTAAAGGGCTGTTCATTACCTGAATCAGTGGAATTGACCATTCACTAAACCTGGGCCCTGTTTCACAAAAGCGGATTACTGAGTTAGCTGGGTAAAACTACACTGAGTAAAAAAACAGCTCTTTCTACTTCAGTCCATGTTCCAGATTTGGGAGGGTTCCGGGTTTTACTCAGTGCAGTTATCCAGCTAACTCCGTAATCCTGCTCTATGAAACAGGCCTGTGGTGTGTACAGTATTCAACTCCGTATTCAACTGAGTAATGTGCGTCTTTGTAAACAGTGTTGTACCACATCCTCCCTCCACTCTTATTCTGACTGTGTCTTCCTTGTTCAGTGGACATCACCCCACAGGAAGAGGCGGAGCTTCTGGACGTGAAGGTGAAGTGTCTGAACAACATGGCGGCTGCGCAGCTCAAACTGGACCATCTGGAGGCAGCTCTGCGCTCCTGCATATCCGTGCTCGTCCACCAGCCCGACAACGTCAAGGCCCTGTTCCGCAAGGGCAAGGTCGGCCTGCCTCGCGCAACGTGTGTGTCTGTGTGTCTGTGTGTGTGTGTGTGCGCGCGTACGTGTGTCCGTGTGTGTTTTTGGTGTGAGTCTGCGAGTGTTCATGCTTGTGATTGTGTGTTTGTGCGTGTGTACGTACGTGCGTGCATGTGTCTGTGTCTGAGTGCTGTGAAGCTATGATGAATCGCGGTGTGACGCGGTTTCCTGTTTCTCTGAGTGTGTGACGCGGTTTCCTGTTTCTCTGAGCGCTGTGTTGGCTTGTGCCTCCAGGTCCTGGCGCTGCGAGGAGAGTACACTGATGCCATCAGAGACCTAAAGAGTGCCCTGAAACTGGAGCCCAGCAACAAGGTACCGTCAGAACTGCATGTTGCATTAAAACGACTGACGTCCACTAGCCTCTGGAGGCGACGAAAGCGCGCCGTAATCAAAGCTAACGGCGGTCCAACAAAGTTTTAGAGTGTGCAACTTTTTTTTTTTGACCAGGCAGTGTAGCTTGCATTAGTCTGCTATATAGTGGGTCTGGCTAGGCTAGTCTATTGTATGGAGTGATAAAGAGCGAGGCTCTAATTTAGCCTGTGTTAACCTGAATTGGGTTATGTTAGCCTGCAGTAAGGAGTGTATAGAGCTAGGCTGTGTTAGCCTGCAGTAAGGAGTGTATAGAGCTAGGCTGTGTTAGCCTGCAGTAAGGAGTGTATAGAGCTAGGCTGTGTTAGCCTGCAGTAAGGAGTGTATAGAGCTAGGCTGTGTTAGCCTGCAGTAAGGAGTGTATAGAGCTAGGCTGTGTTAGCCTGCAGTGAGGAGTGTATAGAGCTAGGCTGTGTTAGCCTGCAGTAAGGAGTGTATAGAGTTAGGCTGTTAGCCTGCAGTAAGGAGTGTATAGAGCTAGGCTGTGTTAGCCTGCAGTAAGGAGTGTATAGAGCTAGGCTGTGTTAGCCTGCAGTAAGGAGTGTATAGAGCTAGGCTGTGTTAGCCTGTAGTAAGGAGTGTATAGAGCTAGGCTGTGTTAGCCTGCAGTAAGGAGTGTTTAGAGCTAGGCTGTGTTAGCCTGCAGTAAGGAGTGTATAGAGCTAGGCTGTGTTAGCCTGTAGTAAGGAGTGTATAGAGCTAGGCTGTGTTAGCCTGCAGTAAGGAGTGTTTAGAGCTAGGCTGTGTTAGCCTGCAGTAAGGAGTGTATAGAGCTAGGCTGTGTTAGCCTGCAGTAAGGAGTGTATAGAGCTAGGCTGTGTTAGCCTGCAGTAAGGAGTGTATAGAGCTAGGCTGTGTTAGCCTGCAGTAAGGAGTGTATAGAGCTAGGCTGTGTTAGCCTGTAGTAAGGAGTGTATAGAGCTAGGCTGTGTTAGCCTGTAGTAAGGAGTGTATAGAGCTAGGCTGTGTTAGCCTGCAGTAAGGAGTGTTTAGAGCTAGGCTGTGTTAGCCTGTAGTAAGGAGTGTATAGCACTAAGGTTTGTTAGCCTGCAAGAAGGCGTGATATAGAGCTAGGCTGTGTTAGCCTGCAGTATGTAGCAGCTCTGGGCTGACCTATGACCTTTAGCCTGCATGCTACATCGCGCTGTCTCTGTTTGTATGCAGACCATCCACGCGGAGCTCTCCAAGCTGGTGAAGAAGCACTCCGAGCACAAGGGGGCGGAGCAGGCCATGTACAAGAAGATGCTGGGAAACCCCTCCCCCGCCGCCCCGCAGAAACACCAGGGAAAGTCCTCATGGGTGAGACCCCCCGCACACCACGGTCCTGCATGGGATATGACCACTCCCACTGTAACAGCTCCATTCACTTTCTCAGAATGGGATATGACCACTCCCACTGTAACAGCTCCATTCACTTTCTCAGAATGGGATATGACCACTCCCACTGTAACAGCTCCATTCACTTTCTCAGAATGGGATATGACCACTCTCACTGTAACAGCTCCATTCACTTTCTCAGAATGGGATATGACCACTCCCACTGTAACAGCTCCATTCACTTTCTCAGAATGGGATATGACCACTCCCACTGTAACAGCTCCATTCACTTTCTCAGAATGGGATATGACCACTCCCACTGTAACAGCTCCATTCACTTTCTCAGAATGGGATATGACCACTCCCACTGTAACAGCTCCATTCACTTTCTCAGAATGGGATATGACCACTCCCACTGTAACAGCTCCATTCACTTTCTCAGAATGGGATATGACCACTCCCACTGTAACAGCTCCATTCACTTTCTCAGAATGGGATATGACCACTCCCACTGTAACAGCTCCATTCACTTTCTCAGAATGGGATATGACCACTCCCACTGTTACAGCTCCATTCACATTCTCAGAATGGGATATGACCACTCCCACTGTAACAGCTCCATTCACTTTCTCAGAATGGGATAAGACCACTCCCACTGTAACAGCTCCATTCACTTTCTCAGAATGGGATAAGACCACTCCCACTGTAACAGCTCCATTCACTTTCTCAGAATGGGATATGACCACACTCACTGTTACAGCTCCATTCACTTTCTCAGAATGGGATATGACCACTCACTGTTACAACTCCATTCACTTTCTCAGAATGGGATATGAACTCTCTCACTGTTACAGCTCCATTCACTTTCTCAGAATGGGATATGACCACTCTCACTGTTACAGCTCCATTCACTTTCTCAGAATGGGATATGACCACTCTCACTGTTACAACTCCATTCACTTTCTCAGAATGGGATATGACCACTCTCACTGTTACAGCTCCATTCACTTTCTCAGAATGGGATATGATCACTCCCACTGTAACAGCTCCATTCACTTTCTCAGAATGGGATATGACCACTCTCACTGTTACAACTCCATTCACTTTCTCAGAATGGGATATGATCACTCCCACTGTTACAGCTCCATTCACTTTCTCAGAATGGGATATGACCACTCTCACTGTTACAACTCCATTCACTTTCTCAGAATGGGATATGACCACACTCACTGTTACAGCTCCATTCACTTTCTCAGAATGGGATATGACCACTCTCACTGTAACAGCTCCATTCACTTTCTCAGAATGGGATATGACCACTCCCACTGTAACAGCTCCATTCACTTTCTCAGAATGGGATATGACCACTCTCACTGTAACAGCTCCATTCACTTTCTCAGAATGGGATATGACCACTCCCACTGTAACAGCTCCATTCACTTTCTCAGAATGGGATATGACCACTCTCACTGTAACAGCTCCATTCACTTTCTCAGAATGGGATATGACCACTCCCATTGTAACAGCTCCATTCACTTTCTCAGAATGGGATATGACCACTCCCACTGTTACAGCTCCATTCACTTTCTCAGAATGGGATATGACCACTCCCGCTGTAACAGCTCCATTCACTTTCTCAGAATGGGATATGACCACTCTCACTGTAACAGCTCCATTCACTTTCTCAGAATGGGATATGACCACTCCCACTGTTACAGCTCCATTCACTTTCTCAGAATGGGATATGACCACTCCCACTGTTACAGCTCCATTCACTTTCTCAGAATGGGATAAGACCACTCCCACTGTAACAGCTCCATTCACTTTCTCAGAATGGGATATGACCACACTCACTGTTACAGCTCCATTCACTTTCTCAGAATGGGATATGACCACTCACTGTTACAACTCCATTCACTTTCTCAGAATGGGATATGAACTCTCTCACTGTTACAGCTCCATTCACTTTCTCAGAATGGGATATGACCACTCTCACTGTTACAGCTCCATTCACTTTCTCAGAATGGGATATGACCACTCTCACTGTTACAACTCCATTCACTTTCTCAGAATGGGATATGACCACTCTCACTGTTACAGCTCCATTCACTTTCTCAGAATGGGATATGATCACTCCCACTGTAACAGCTCCATTCACTTTCTCAGAATGGGATATGACCACTCTCACTGTTACAACTCCATTCACTTTCTCAGAATGGGATATGATCACTCCCACTGTTACAGCTCCATTCACTTTCTCAGAATGGGATATGACCACTCTCACTGTTACAACTCCATTCACTTTCTCAGAATGGGATATGACCACACTCACTGTTACAGCTCCATTCACTTTCTCAGAATGGGATATGACCACTCTCACTGTAACAGCTCCATTCACTTTCTCAGAATGGGATATGACCACTCCCACTGTAACAGCTCCATTCACTTTCTCAGAATGGGATATGACCACTCTCACTGTAACAGCTCCATTCACTTTCTCAGAATGGGATATGACCACTCCCACTGTAACAGCTCCATTCACTTTCTCAGAATGGGATATGACCACTCTCACTGTAACAGCTCCATTCACTTTCTCAGAATGGGATATGACCACTCCCATTGTAACAGCTCCATTCACTTTCTCAGAATGGGATATGACCACTCCCACTGTTACAGCTCCATTCACTTTCTCAGAATGGGATATGACCACTCCCGCTGTAACAGCTCCATTCACTTTCTCAGAATGGGATATGACCACTCTCACTGTAACAGCTCCATTCACTTTCTCAGAATGGGATATGACCACTCCCACTGTTACAGCTCCATTCACTTTCTCAGAATGGGATATGACCACTCCCACTGTTACAGCTCCATTCACTTTCTCAGAATGGGATAGGGCCACTCTCACTGTTACAGCTCCATTCACTTTCTCAGAATGGGATATGACCACACTCACTGTTACAGCTCCATTCACTTTCTCAGAATGGGATATGACCACTCTCACTGTTACAGCTCCATTCACTTTCTCAGAATGGGATATGACCACACTCACTGTTACAGCTCCATTCACTTTCTCAGAATGGGATATGACCACACTCACTGTTACAGCTCCATTCACTTTCTCAGAATGGGATATGACCACACTCACTGTTACAGCTCCATTCACTTTCTCAGAATGGGATATGACCACACTCACTGTTACAGCTCCATTCACTTTCTCAGAATGGGATATGACCACTCTCAGTTACAACTCCATTCACTTTCTCAGAATGGGATATGACCACTCTCACTGTTACAGCTCCATTCACTTTCTCAGAATGGGATATGACCACTCTCACTGTTACAGCTCCATTCACTTTCTCAGAATGGGATATGACCACTCTCACTGTTACAGCTCCATTCACTTTCTCAGAATGGGATATGACCACTCTCACTGTTACAACTCCATTCACTTTCTCAGAATGGGATATGACCACTCTCACTGTTACAGCTCCATTCACTTTCTCAGAATGGGATATGACCACTCTCACTGTTACAGCTCCATTCACTTTCTCAGAATGGGATATGACCACTCTCACTGTTACAGCTCCATTCACTTTCTCAGAATGGGATATGACCACTCTCACTGTTACAGCTCCATTCACTTTCTCAGAATGGGATATGACCACTCTCACTGTTACAACTCCATTCACTTTCTCAGAATGGGATATGACCACTCTCACTGTTACAGCTCCATTCACTTTCTCAGAATGGGATATGACCACTCTCACTGTTACAACTCCATTCACTTTCTCAGAATGGGATATGGCCACTCACATATAGCTGCATAAATGGATAGATTGCATAAATGGGATATGACCACTGTCATAGCAAATTAAATGTAAAATTTCAATCAGAAAATGTCTACCGTCATAATTTTAGTTGCATGTTCGAGTTGATTTCAAATTTTCAAACGGGATATGACCACTTTCATTGTTAGAATTGTACTCAAACTCTCAGAATGTGACCACGACCACATATCACCAGGAATGCAGCCTTTGAGGGCCTCTATTCATACTGATGTTGCATTTTACCCAGTTAAGAGAGTAAAAACATTGGGCACGCCAAGAATGAAGCATAGGCTCACTCCCACCACTCGCCCTTTGCGCCCGACTCGGCCGCCGCCGCCGCCGCCGTTGTCTGATAACGCTTCAGTCTGTCTGACCTTGCAGGTGCAAACCTTTTTTTTTTTTTTTTCTTCTTCTCCGGCTTCACTGTTGCTGAGCGCCGGCCAAGATTGCATGCGATGATGTTTTTAATAATTTACTGTCAAGTAATATTTTCCCTTGTTTATTTTCCTCCACCCCCCCCCCCCCCCCCCCCCTTCAGAGTGTCAGCTGGAAGTGGTTGTTCGGAGCCACTGCGGTTGCGATCGGGGGCGTCGCCCTGTCCGTGGTCATCGCTGCCAGGAACTGAGGATATTGGTGGGTCACTTAGCTCCGCCCACCACCCACCTGACAACAACAACAAAAAAAAAGCCTGTGGGCGGAGTTAAACATGCGAGACAGTTGGTTCCACCTCCAAAGACTCGCAAGATCAGGATTCAAATGGGACCCAGGGAGCATCGAGGATTGGTGTGTGAGAAAGGCAGGCTGGGTAACTACGCTACACTCTTTTAGAGGAGAGAGAAAATGTGATCGAGGATTATCATTTATCGTGTTCTGTACTTATGGGAAATGACCACTGTGGTCCCGATATCGTATGTATGTATGTACGTACGTGTGTCATACGTGTGCTGCCTGGGCTGTTGATGGGTGTGGCTGCCTGTTCATCGTTTCATTTGCCCCTCCCCCCTCCTCGTTAATCGTGGAGTGCCAGGATCAATAGCCGGCCACCCTGGCAAATTGGAGGACTGAATATATAAAACAGGGCAAGCCAGTAAATCCTTTTTTTAGCTGAATAGCATTGCAATCCTGCACCCATTCCAAGTGTAATTTTATACTCAAGGACTTGAACCAAAAGGGTAGTTTAACTTTACGTTTTTTTTCCTTATAGTATTTTTCTTTCGTACTTTTGTTAATTTGAGAGGTACATTTCATAGTTTTCTCTTTTTTTTTGTTTTTTTTTGTTGCCAGAAATCCTTTTGTGTGTCATGTGAACCTGTGGAATGTTCCAGCAAGTCTGAGGCTCACACACACGGGTGATTAACTCTTGGCCGATAGTTGAGGCCTGTCCTCAGCCTCATTGAATTGTGGGAAATGTAGGTTGACCTTGCAGGAAAAACACATACCACCTGCGCCTTTAGTTCCTGAGAACTGTTGCAATCAGTGACAAGAGAATGAGGTTTCCTGAACCCCGTAATGGGCAGGGCTACATGGATCTGTCAATCATTTGCTTGTTTGAACCAATCAAAAGGGATTTGCTCTCCACAATAAAACAACAATTGTTTGAAATGTGTAAGCAAATGATAGCACTTGCTAGTTTTGCCCAATTGTGGTTTCATGAATCCTGGCTTTCTTACTAGTTGATAGTGGGTATAAGCAGTAGAGAGGTTTCTTGTTAGTATTTAGTGTAGCTCTGGGCCTCACTTTTTTTTTCTTTTCTTTTTTTATATAAAAGCTTTCTCAGATCTACAGTTATTTTAAGGGTATTATACCAACAGAGCTATTGGATTTGTTTTGATATTTTGTGATTTTTATTTTTTCCTATTCTGTAGCTTTCTGCCATTTTTCATTTGATAAATATATATTAAATGTTCATCTACACATTATCAGGGCACAAACTGAGACACTGGCTGACTAGAAGTAAACTTATTTATAGAAACACACGCATATATACACACACACACACACACACACACACACACACACACAAGCACACAGTGCTGGCTTCTAGACTGTATATATACAGAAAATAGATTTTAAAACTATAAGTGTCCAAATGAGGGACAGCACTGTGAAATAGCCACTGCCGTTCAGTTTGCTGTTTGTTGCTATCTGGTACGATATTATTACATTAGCAATTGGGCCAAAGCCATTATTTGTGATGCAAATGAACAGTTCCTGGTACTTTTTGAAATTGAATTGTCTGTCTTCCCACAGCGCTCTACAGTCAACTAACTGTTCGTTGCTTTTACAGCGGTTTTTACAGTGTTTTTAATTACTATTTTTTTGTTTAACTGGCGACGGTGAAGAGGTCAGGAAACGGGCCTGTATCCTGCAGGTTTCTGCTTTGATTCTGAAGAATGGGGCTTTGCTGTGCTGCCCTTACACAGGGTACTTGACTTGAATTGCTTCAGTGAATATCCAGCTGCGTAAATTATTTGAGAGCCATGCAAGTGCATTTGTCAAGTAAATAAATAATTGTAATAAACCGACCAGGACCTTTGCCTGTGGTCAGCTGTTGCCTCGCCCGTGTTTAATGTAAAAAAATGTATTACAATTTACACTAGATTATGAATGAGTTTTCTAATGTATAAATGTTGGAGGTTTTGGGGAAGTGCACTGTTGGGCAGGTGGAGGATTGAGAAAAGGGTGGGGGGGTGGTGTTGCAGCATCTTGCCCAGGTGCTCCATTGAGAAGGAGAGGGACTCTGTGGGACTCACCTGGGACTCACCTGGGTAAATCAGTAGAAAAGAATATAATTGAATAACTCCATATTTTTTTGCAGGGGAAACTTAAGGTGAAGTAGTTGGCATACAAAAAAAATAGTTTACATAAATTGCACTAAGAAATACAATTGCAGAAAGTGCATTTTGTTTAATTACATTACTATTATTAAAAATTAGAAATTAATAATTCAAATCAGAAATTCTAGCGAGAACTTCCATGCAACACGCTAAAAATACATTTTGGACTTCGCCAAGTCAGAAATTTAAATTAAACGTTAAAATTAAATGTAAAAGTGTGGTTTTGATTCCTGTGATACTGGGTACATTTTCATGAAAACCTACATGTATATTTCTCTTTGCCTTGATATCTTGGCACAGGCTGTATCAGGTGTGAAGAGGCTGTTCCACTTTTCTTGTGAAGGAAGATTGAAGTTTCATGAGTTCCCACAAGGGGGCGGGGCTACAACCACCTGTCAGTCCCTTACTGGTTCCAACCAATCGAAAACAGCTTTGCACTTTCCACAGGAAAACACAATTGCTGACTCAAATTCTGGTGAGGTGCACAAAGCATTTGGAAGTTCTGCCCGTTTATGGTTTCACGAAGAAGCCTGGTTTCATCGACCCATCGCTAAAGTTTCCCATGAGAAATGGTAAACAGTCCAGCCATTTAAAAGTTTCCATTGAAGTTTCATAATTGGTGTTGAAAGGGTGTTGTGTGTGTGCGTTACATACGTGTCTTTTAGAAAGGTCAATTTAAGCTCTTGTACATTTTTTTTATGACATGATTTCCTCCTGCTGCCCTGAATTCTTGATCACCTCTTTGTTTCTACAATTTGGGGCTTTCCAAAGGAAGAACTGTTGACAGGACTTTTCAGACAAAGCTGAGATGCACGTCGCTCTACGGCTGACACAGCACTTCACTCCAGAAGTGAAAGTGGGGTTTTAAACACCTGGTTTCTCAACAGGTTTTGATTGTGTTCCCTGGTCAGCTTCAAGATGTAGATCTCTCCCTCTCACACACACACACAGACACACACATATACACACACAATTCTACATTCTCAGTTCTTCATTTTGTCTGGATTAAGAGAAACTTGCAAGAAGCAGTTGGTTACTGGCATGTCAAGTCACCTAATGTGTGACCACTGCCTTGCAGGTGGTTTTCTTAAAATCATTAACTTTAGCCATAGAATTACCTATGGATTTATATCACATCCATTGTATATCCAGAGAGTATGTCTGATTTATATTTAATTAATGACAGTTTGCTTGGTGGAAAATAGATTCAAGCTTCAGTAACTGACATGTCTATTAAAGGAGAATAAAAACGAACTCTGACGCAATGGTGGAATCATAACAAAGAACGTTGACAAAGACCACCCCCCTGTCTTCGGCTATGATGACTGAAATAAACGCACAAGTCCGAGCTGATGAAATCCATTTGAGTGGCAAATGACAGAAGGAGAGCCCCTTTTAAGTCTGTGCGTATCGAGAGACACCCCCCCCCCCCCCCCCCGGCGCACACACACACACACGCACACACACACACGCACACACAAGGGTCATACACTCATGCAAATGCGGTGGGCGCAGGGACGTGGTAATCAGGACCAAACAAAGCACCGCCCACCTACGTGCCCGACGCACATCACGTCTCGTGAATATTCATTCAAGGCCAAAGGGAGTTTTGTTGCTTTTACGGCGGCGGCGTGCGAGGCTGCTGGCGCTGGTGGAGGAAATGCGAGCAAGATGGCGTCGCTGAAGGAGGATCAGTACTATGGACTGTCCTGCGGAAGGGTCGGCAGTGGCAGCAACGTCTCCGTCTTTCACGTTAAACTCACTGACAGCGCGTTGCGAGCCTTTGAGGGCTATCGGAGCAACAAGGTAAAAAGCGAGATATTGGAGTCCGCACCCTTTCAAACGCGGCGCTACGACTTGCTCAGCTGTGGACAGCTAGGCTGCCTTACTTGGCTAACGCGTCATGTTTTTCGCTTTTCAGTCTTGATGGCTTGCTAGCTAGCTATAGTGATGTAGCGCTAACTAACTTTGATAGCTGGGTAGAATAGTAAGTGAAATGTTAGTCAAATAATGCTAATTGTGTGTAAGTTGGCCAGATGATCGAAACGTGTTTCCCAGCCAAAGCAGCGTTTTGTTTGTAACATTATACGTCTAACCAACTGCAGTTGTTGATGCTAAAGTCGGGCGCACTGTAACAAGTTGTTGGGTAAGTAGTGTGTAACGTTAGTGCTGCTACTAGCGAACTATGTGGACAGCTGGCGAGCTACAACGTTTAGACAACGTAGTGATCTGGCTAGCTAACAGGCAGCGAAAAGATGACTCGAAAGCTGGCTTATTGTCTCTGCTGGTTTCTCAGTCGAAACACTTGCTTAAACGCATTTTTCCTCTTTTTGGATTCGTAGCTGTCTGTGTGAAACGCTTGTCTGTCTCGCAATAGTTTGCACGATCGGAATGACGATAGTTGGCGAGTCAGCAGTACAAGTCATCAGTTGGCATAAGTTGTATAGCTGGCTAAATTGTGACTTTTTTATCCACATGGCGTAAAACATGACAGATCCGCTCATTGCTAGACCTATAATGGCAACCACTTGTTAACTACTTGGCCAATTGAGTAGGAACAAGTGAACCCCGCATTGCTTGCCTGGCGCGTCCAGATTGTTCTTGTTAGTTGGCTAACTACCTAGAGACTAGCCGATGTTGGCTTTCCAAAAAGTCTAATGTTAGTTGGCCTGTTAGTATTGTACCGTACGGGAACGATTCATTTTTTAATCAATTTTCGCTTGCTCCTAGCTTTGTATGATTGTACATGATATTGCCAACTTGGCTCCGTTTAACGTTAATCGTCATTGTATGGTCGGCGAGTTGTAATTGTAGATGGCGATCTAGCTAACGTTAGACCAGTAATTATGAGCATATGTAGCCAGGCAGCGATGCACTTGCCACGACATGTTCCCAATGGGAATGTATTAACTGTTTGTGACCATCGTTAAACTTAGTCAACTTTTATAGCCTACTACTGGCAAGTTGTTTAGCAAGCAGTCGAGCTTTCAGAAACACGAACGTTACCTCCGTGCAAACCGAAGTACTCTCTCATATAAGTAACGTTAGAATGTTTTGCTGGCTAGCAACATGTTGGAAGCCAGCAAAGTCCAACTCGATTATAATGTACTTGACTTAGCTGCGTCTAAGTAGGCTACGTGTTGGAAGTAATGTTTGGTCCCTGGTAGGGCCTTGACAGTCCATATTACTCACGAATATCTCTCCACCTCTCGGAATTCGATTCGGTGAGGTCTTGTGAAAACTTGTCTACGTGTCTAGTCGGTTATTTACAGAATACCTTTCTTAAACATGAACGCCTTTCTTTAGCATTAAAATGGCTAGCTTATACCTTTGACAGCAACATGTGGTACATTTGTGATATCAGAACGTACCATTTTTTTATTTACTTTATTTTTTATTTTTTACATGTTTGTGTAATGCTCTGCATACATGCATGCTCTGTACTTTACAACAGCTGTGTAAAGGGGAATGTCTGAAAATGAAGAGAAGGAATATCTTTGGAGAAAATGCAACTTTGCAACTTTTGCTGCCGTTTGAGGCATGAAAGGAATGCTTTAAGATGTCCAATAAGGGCGGGGACTAGGTTGACTGGGTGTTACTGGAATGCGTAGTTGGGCGAGCTTCTAGGCCCAGTTTTGTGTAGAACTTTGGAATGATGGAATCTGGAACCTGCATTGTGACGTCACAATGTCCCTTCAGTCGTTCGTTCCACTCATGTTCAATAACCACCTTAGTTTGCCCATGGTAGACCAGCTGTCTAAATTCTTCTAAAATTAAATATTTCCAAGCATGTTTAGGCCACAGTTTTGCCTCCTCCACCGTGTTGTCCTTTATGCACATGATGTATTTTTTAAATTATATTTAAATAATGGCAAAACACATTTTTATGTTATGGTGCTGTAAAATACACAACCCACATTTGCAGGGTGGGTGTATTTGAAAGCGGTGAGCTTGAAAATGGAATTTGGATACGTTGCCTGGATCTTTCAATAGATCCAGTGGGTGTGGGAACCTGACACCTTTTGACGTTGGCCACAACGTGATACGGGAATATGTGTCCCATCGTTGTGAAAAGATTAAATGAGGACAACGTAGAACGGGGCCTCTTTTCTGTTCCTCATTCTGACGGCATGTTTACCTCTGTTACATGCGCTCTGAGCTGTTATTAATAATCACTGCCACTCTGTCGGAGGATCTGCACACAGATGTCTGTTCTGCGGCTCTCTGGTGTGAATCACACGATGACGTTGCTGCGTAATGTTAGCCTGACGGGGGATGAGCCACAGAGGAACTGCGTGGTTTTCTTATTTGCGTGGTTATCCTTATTCCAAGGAATGCTGATGTGGACAGACGCTTCCAGGATAGGGCCATCTACTCTTTGGTGACGGTGAAAATTCCGTATTGATTTGGTCGGTGAGGAAAAGATGCGGGTGAGGTGGTGTCCTACCTGGGAATCGGCCCTGGAACCTTGCGCATGTGAGAGAGTGAGAGAGTGAGAGAGTGAGAGAGTGAGAGAGTGAGAGAGTGAGAGAGTGAGAGAGCGAGAGAGCGAGAGAGCGAGAGAGCGAGAGAGCGAGAGAGTGAGTACGCGCTTGTGAATGTGTGTATGTGTCTGTGAGACCGTGTAGTTTGGAATCGAGGGTTTGTAGAATGGCTCAAACTACACAAAATGGAAATGGCCAAAGATGTGGAAAGGTCTTCCCTTTTCACACCTTTGACCTTTGACCCACACAGGTTTCATTTTCAGGAAGGTGTTACCGAAGGAGCATAAACACAGAAGGCGGGCTCTGTGGCTCACGCTAGTTAGCATTTCCTGCACTTTGACCCCCTGTCTGTGTTGAGGGTTCGAGCGATAAAACCATCCGCAGTTTCGGCAGATATAAGAAAATGTCCTTTTGTATGAAGCAGGGTACTGCAGAGTAGATAGAGGAATGAAGCAGGGTACTGCAGAGTAGATAGAGGAATGAAGCAGGGTACTGCAGAGTAGATAGAGGAATGAAGCAGGGTACTGCAGAGTAGATAGAGGAATGAAGCAGGGTACTGCAGAGTAGATAGAGGAATGAAGCAGGGTACTGCAGAGTAGATAGAGGAATGAAGCAGGGTACTGCAGAGTAGATAGAGGAATGAAGCAGGGTACTGCAGAGTAGATAGAGGAATGAAGCAGGGTACTGCAGAGTAGATAGAGGAATGAAGCAGGGTACTGCAGAGTAGATAGAGGAATGAAGCAGGGTACTGCAGAGTAGATAGAGGAATGAAGCAGGGTACTGCAGAGTAGATAGAGGAATGAAGCAGGGTACTGCAGAGTAGATAGAGGAATGAAGCAGGGTACTGCAGAGTAGATAGAGGATGTTGTGAGGGAGTCTGGTTCACATGGGGGGAGCCAGAGGGGCAGATTTGGCAGGGCATGTTGGTCGAGCGGGAAGCCACAGGAAGATTATCAACGTAAGGTCAGACCACCCTGCCCCCCCCCCCCCCCCTCCCTGTTTTTGGGGGTAGTGGGGGGGGAGGGATTGAAAAGGGAAGTGATACTGCTTTAATAAACCCCCTGCAAACGCTCACACACTGGAACTTACGCTGAAACTGAAGACTGGGGGACTGTGGCGCTCTGCTCCGGAAGCTCCTGGAGTCGTTTCGAGCAGCTTACTCTGCCCCCCCATTGTCTCCTCCTTTGGGGTGGGGGTGGGGTTGATTTTTTCCTGGAAATCGTCACCTCCTTTTTCAGGTTAAATTCTCAGCGAGGGAGGAGGGAGGGAGGCTGTTTCCCATGGACAGGAATCCAGAACGTGTGTGTTAGTCATACCTGCTGTGTGTGGCCTCCTATCCAATGGAGGTCACGTTTGGGCTTTTCGACTTCTTACCGTTCCCCTCTCTGACCCTCCCCTGGATAATCCTCCCCCCCCCCCGGCCTGGCCCCGCTTTTCGCCCAAAGCCGTTTCTTTTTTTTCTTTATGAATTTTTCTGCCCTCTTTAATTTTCAGTCTGCTTTTAAACAGACCCGTGATCTCCAGGGGAGGCGATGCAGAGTCACGTGAGCCTGCTGTGTGCCCCGCCCCCTTTTTCTGGGCCCAGCCAAGCTTCCCCTGTGCTCCCGCATCACGTTTTTAACGCCGGCCTTGGCCAGGTGTCCCGTGTGAAATCCGTTGGGTGGGGGGTGTTCCCGGGGCCCCTCCTGTGTTGTCAGGGAGATCAGGGGCGCCACTGAGGTGCTTAATGAAACGACTCGCGGGTCTGTAAGGACACTCGCAACAAGTGCAGGCCCCGCCCCCGCAGTCCCAGGCCCTGCCCCCGCAGTCGCACATTCCAGCCTTGGCCTCATGTTTGTAGTCGGCTGCCTTGCCATTTAAAAATAAATTTAAAAAAAATTTCTTAAAACAAACTAAATCAAGCAAAATGTTTCAAGGGAGTTTCCACATCCAGAAATTTTTTTTTCACACTGGGTTAGCACCCCAATTGGTTTTTGTTAGCAGGGTTGCTGAGAACGCTGGCGGCTCAGTGTTCCATCCGTGGCGGCGGTAACGGTGTTGGCGGTTGCCGGGGAGCTTTGTGCTCGCCATGTTTCTGCTGCTGCTGCTCCAATCCGCCTTAGCGAGCCGGCTCAGATTAAAGGGCCAAATGAAGCACACAGACATCCTGTCTATTGTGAGAGCCCTGCCCTCTGTTGACCTTTCTGTCCAGGGTCATCACGGGTCAACAAACTGCAGTGACCTTTCAGGGCCCCGGTCTTCACCTGTGTGAGACAAGAGCCACTTTCAGTGACTGAGCTCCCAATGCCTTCACTTTGATTTACCTGTCTATAATTAGTCATTAGTCAATTAGTTAGCCTGTGTGTCTGTGTCTGTGTGTGCGTGTGTGTGTCTTGGAGATTTAAGCTCAGGGTGAGATCCCTAACACTGGACAACCGGAACACTTTGCACACACACGTTTTTTTAAAGTAAATAAATCAAAAAGAATACCTAAATGGGATCAACCAAATGATCTAACTCTAAAGCTTGCTGGAGAGACAGATTTTACTCTGGCTACATTTTAACAGGAGTGTAAATTTGGATCTTGAAATCAGTGTTTGCTTTTCTGGGTAAATACCCGCGGCTGTTCGGACCAGGAGCTGCAGTGGAACTGAAGTTGGATGTTCTGTACCAAGCAGATATGCCCAGTCTGTGAACCTCACTGTCTGTGTGTGTGTGTGTGTACCCGGGTGTGTGCATGCGTACATATGTGTATGTGTGTGTGTGTGTGTGTGTGTGTGTGTGCACCCGGTTGTGTGCATGCGTACATATGCCTGTGTGTGTGTGTGTGTGTGTGTGTGTGTGTGTGTGTGCACCCGGTTGTGTGCATGCGTACATATGCCTGTGTGTGTGTGTGTGTGTGTGTGTGTGTGTGTGTGTGTGTGTGTGTGTGTGTGTGTGTGTGTGTGTGTGTGTTTGCGTGTGTGTGTGTGATTAAATAGTGTGGCTGTGTTGTGCGATTGCTTCCAGCTGGCGCATCATTAAAATCTAAGGTTATCACCTGGACAGATGAGGGCTCATGTTGGATTTTATCAGATTTTTGGATTTTACCTGACGACATGTCAAAAGTCTGCAGGCTAGCTACAGTTTAATTCAATGTTCAGCAAAGTTTGGCTAAATGAGCCAACATGGTGATAGTTTCCGGCAAACCTCCATCTTTTCAGTGATTAGTTAAACGGGTTCATCCTAGGTCAACGCGTGAACGCTTCCGAGTTGTTACGAGCAAGCAAGTCGTTCTAACCAAGTCACTTCCTGTATGACGTGAATGCAGCATTAGCCTTATGTTCTCATGAAGAGGGGTGGTGAAGGTGGTTCTGGGTAACGTAGGAAAAAAACACAATGGAGAAAGATCCAGAAGACGCCTGACAGGCTGGCAAGTGAACAATTACGAATAGTGATGAAGTAAAATATCACACATGAGATAATAAACCCTGGAATTAATTGTACATCGCTGCAACACTTACTGACACTTTGAGCCTGCAGTTTTCCTTTAAGTCCAGATCTTTCTGTAAATACCTAGCTGTGTAAATGAAAGTGGTCTAGTCCTGCCTGAGTGTGTGTGCTCAAAAGGTGAACGGTTTGTCTTGATGCGTTTGTTTCTCTCTCCACCCTGCTGCAAAATAAAATCAATTAGAGACTTCCTGTTTTCCAGGAAGCTGCATAAATAATATGAATCATGTTTACCAGAATGAGCGGCGTCCTAATGAAGTGTCGGAGCAGAAATGGGAGGCGGCTCGTAGCTCTCCTGAGTCATGGGGTCCGGAGTCGGGATTTATGGGTAATTGGTGCCGTCGAGCACGGCTCTTCCTGTTGAACGGCGGCTTTACCGCACCTGTGGGTCCGGACCCAGGCTTGAGTCATGGAGCTCAAAACAAAAGCAGCCCCCCTCCCCCCCCCCCCCACCTCCTCCAACTCAGGTTCGAGTCACCTACACTGAGAGACAGTCATACGTTTACGGGGACAGTAATCTTGGCAGACAGAGGTCATGCGTGTTCAAGCGCCCTGGGGACTGCAACATGTTAACGACACGGGAAAGTGGTTGAGTACACGGAGGGTAGCGTGTGTTAAACGCACCACCTCGGGCCGCCAATGTGAAAGCCGGGGTGTGAGATTGACTCCCGCCACCAGCCAAATGCTGCTAAAATTCTGATTGTGGCCGATGAGATTTTTACTCTAGCAGCCACTTTGGCAGGTAACCAAACCGGTTGGGTTATATTGTAGAAAGTAATGTGGCTGGTAAAATGTTGAAAAAGGCTGCTGATTTTTAGAACCCACGAGCCACTCTGGCCATTTGGTGAAAAAAGGTAATCTCATAGCCTGGCGTGAGCTGCATGTCCCTGTTGAGAACGCAGTGTGTACCTGAGGTCTGAGACTGTTTCTGTACACAGTACAGTTTGTCCTTTGTGCCGAGTGAGTCCCGGTACGGGACCGTAACCCCCCAGTGACGTCCCATAGGCATGCGGCGTGCGCCAGGGGGGCGCTGAGAGACTGTTTCAGGCCTCATTTAAAAGGATAAAAACAGATGGGAACACATGGGAACTGTTCTAAATATGACTGCGTAACCTAATGTGTTTGCTTCAGCAACACACGACCTGTTCTCTTGCATACTTAAACAATATTAAAACAACTTATTATTTTCTTTCCGCCTAAGTTTCTCTATGCTATTCCTCCTACAGCTTTTAAGCTAGACATGCCATTCCGACTTTGTAATATTCACCTTGGCTCAGAGTCACGGCGTGTGCTTTTATAAAGCTTTCGATTTGTCCTCATGGTGGCGCTATAATAGGCGATTTTAAGGTGAAGACTTTGAAAGCTCATGACCCTGATTTATGTTTGACGTAGAGTCATGAAATTTGGTATATGGGTCCCACTCCTCACAAGGAACAAATTTACCTCAAAAACCCAAGAGCTCCGCCGACTTAGATTTTCCGCCATTTTGAATTTTGTGAAAAAAGAACTAAAACGACAGCTTCTTCAGAAGGACTGGACCGATATGCATGAAACTTGGTATGCAGCATATGTGGACCAAGCTCTACAGGCTACGTTATTTTCTGAATTTTTGCTGAAAGAATATGGCTGCTATGGCGGCTATTGTATGTGAATATTTAACGTAATAACGGTTCGGCCGTATGCGAGAGGCTTATGGTTCGTACCTTTGTAAAGCACAGCGTCATTTTGGGTTTCTGTAGACCAATCGATGGCTGAGATATTCAACATTGAATTTTGGTGCTTTTTATGGATGTTTGGAAGTGGTAAAAAAGGCACAATTTGGTGACACAGTGGCACTATTTTATAGTTTATAATATCCCATGGTTATGAGGTTACACTGGTAAAGTTTTAAGGTGGTACAGCTCTAACTTTTTGATCTGATAACAGCTAAACACCTGCTGAAGCAGCAACTCTAAAGTTTCTTCAAAAACTTTCCATTCTAGTTAGACGTCTCTTTTTTTTTTCTTTTTTTTTTTTGTGTGGAATCAAATGACTGTGGCAGTAAACATGTAAGCCGCAGAAAAACTTGTGAAATTTGGTTGTGCTATTTTTAGAATGCGGACACAGACTCCTCCTATGAATAGATCCTGCCCAGAACATAAACGGCATGCTTGGTTAACCCCACCGCCACCTGATGTGTGCGGAGGTGAATTTAGGAAAGCGTAATGTGGCCCCAATTAAAACAGTGGGGGGGTGGCAGGCCGACTTTGATGACTGGCTGTTCCCCCCCCCCCCAACCACCCCCTTCTTCATTAAAATTGAGGATTGAGGCTGTTCCTGTTCCTCTTTTCATACGCACCCCTGCAGGGCAGTTTGCACCCTCTTTACGTCCGTTTGGAGCCTCTAACGCGGGGTGCGTAGCCGCGTGTTTTAACACCGCTTTCCCGTTTGGTCTGCGCTCGTCAGGGGGGCGAAAGCCGCTGACCTTTTAATCAGGACTTGAACCCTGACCCCCCTCCCAGCCGGGTGCTAGGGGTCACCAGGGTAGGGAGGCACCCGCCCGGTCACGGCAACCACCTGGTAACACATTTAAGGGCTGCTATTTCTGCTCCACCACAGTCCCACAGTCCCAGTCCCACAGTCCCACAGTCCCTCAGTCCCAGTCCCAGAGTCACACACCAAAACAAAGGCAGTGGGGCCCCACCCCATTGCTCACCTGGGCCGCGTTTCCCAAAAGCATCGTTAGGCTAAGACGTCGTAAAACCCTTCGTACGAAGCTTCTTGAACTTTGGGTGCGTTTCCCAAAAGCATCTTAACTTAAGACGCTCTTAGAAATGCTCGTAGATTAATGATTAGTCCAGACCAGTCATAGACGGTTAAGTGCGTTTTAGAAGCCTATAAATCGCGTACTTTATTACATTTTTCGTGTTAGTCTTCATTTCATTTTACGGTTACCATAACCACTGATTGTTTTTTTATAGTGATGTTAGATGCAACAATATTTGAGTTTAGCCTATTTATTTATTTTTAATGTACTTTTATATATTTGGAAATGACCCATAAAAGCCATCTCTTAAATAGCCCTATAAATAAATAAGTCTGAGACAAGTAAAATCAGTGGGGAAAAAGATTTTATTTCAAAAGAAACTTTGATGTGCCTAACCGGCCATGTATTGGGCATCACAGTGGGGTTCGCGTCTCCCAAATATATCGCCCCTCCTCCTCTCGTATCAGCAGCACCACAGACAGAAGTACAGAGATGTAAAATCCAGGGATCAGAAAGGAAAAGTCCTGCTATGTGTTTCTTCCACCCATGAACTCAGCCAGCTGATTTCACTAATTAGTTCTACCTCCTGGGTGAAGAATTGTGCAAATTAGCAAATCCAGGTGATTGGAAGTAAATACTGGGGAGGACTTTTTACTTTCTGAACCCGGATTTTACACCTCTGGTTAAGTAGCACTTAAGAGGTGACTGCGCGTTCACGCTTTAAGAACTGTTTTGGGAAACGCGTGTTACAAATTAAAGAGCCATCGTAGAATCGCTCGTTGAAATCGCACTTAACCCTAAGATTGACCGTTATCAGGAAACGCAGCCCAGTCTGATTGCAGGAGAATGGAGATTATTAGTGTGATTATCGGGTTTAATTTTTGCGTCTTACACTAAAACACTGCGCTCGCCAGACCCGTTTTACAGCTGGGGCCCTGTTACCCGGCAACCATTAGCTTTTTTTTTTCTGCACATTTTATTTTGCTTGCTGGAACAACTTAGAATTTAATGTATTTTTATTTTTTTACAATGATTTTAATATTTTAATGGTGCCCCATGGTGAAACGGGCTTCCTCGCAGAGATGAAACATCTTCATTACAATCGCTGTGCAACGTTTGTGCTGCTGTTTTCCGCTGTGAAGAAAGACCTGCTTTATACCTGCCACGGAAGCACACCTGTGTGCGGAAGGGGTATCCTCCCCGCACTAAAAATGGAATACTTTACTAATTATTTTATTTTTTTCTTTACATTTTTCATTTTAATGTTCAGTACTGAAGAGGGGGTTGAGACAGGGTTCCAGTGTCTGGACACGCCCCAAAAGTCTGCTATCCAATCCTGATTGGTTAGTGCTGGATGTGGGCGGGGCATAATGAACCTTTGGGCGACCCAGTGTTAATGACAGGGCTCTGAATGTCTGCCACAGTTCTTGCCCTGTTATTTCTCGCTCCAGTTCTGCACGGACAGGAGCGGTGGAATGAGCCGTTTTGACGAGTCCGCCGGGCGAAACGGTCGTTTTCAGTGGGCTGCGGAGAACGTGGATTCGGGTCAAACGGAGATTGACACAGCAAATCGAGAGCTCTCTAATGGTGCATTAATAAAAGCCATTTACAGTCGTGCGCTGTTTTTTGAGTGCGTGACTGGAGTGTACAGTTTGCCACTTCGCTTCCATGCTGTGTGTAAATCAGCACTTCAGTGCCTTCGGTTAATTCATGTCCTATTGATTAGTTTGCCAGAGAAATGGATTGAACCCCATTCTAATGCGGCGTCCAAATGAATTAATCTGGGGGTGTTTTTGATCGACCGATACATTTGACCCCCCCCCCCACAGAACCCAGGTCCAGGAGGGACACAGGATTCTTCTGGTTTAGTTTTCACTTTAAAATCAGCAAACAAATGAGACCCAAGAAAACAGGAGAGGTGAACAGGTGAGGTGAGTGTAACAGTCTCTCTCCAGGACCTGGGTTGGGGAGCCCTGATAGAGGTGGATTTACCTGTGTCTCAGAGGGTGGAGGAGAGGAGAGGGGGAGGCTTTATCTGTCTGTCTGTCTGTCTGTCTGTCTGTCTGTCTGTCTGTCTGTGTGTGTGTGTGTGTGTGTGTTTTCCCACATGGGCTCAATTTGGGAACCTGTGGCTTTCCTGGTTTTTGGATCATGTCTGGTTTCTGGGTCATGTCCCCTTGTGCACCCTTGTGCGACGGCCCGTTTGGGAATGTCGCTGTTTGGGAATGCCGCTGTACAGGAATAAGGAGTCATCGATTTGACGGACCGCAGCGCATTTCTCTGGAATGGCTGATGAGGAATGCTCGGTTTTCCCAGCTAGAGGAGAGGGGAATTGTGGGAGCGAAGAGTTTCTCATAATCGTTTGAGACTTCCTGATACCTGTAGTGGGTGGGGCTTCCACGTTCTGTCAATCACCGACTCGTATGAACCAATCAGAAGATCAGATTAGGCTTTATTATCCATTCCTGTGGTCCCTACAGCCTTTGGACCAACAAAGGACAGACGATCAAAACATAAATAAGCATAAATAATTCAGCACAATACATCTGTGAAACGCATTACAGCGCTGCACAGTAATCCTCACGTCCCCGCATAATGCAGCAGATCAGAGGCGTGACCCGCTAAACGGCGGGGCGCAGAGTTTCTGAGGTTGAGCTGAGGTCGGGGCGACGCACTGCAGAAGCAACAAAGGCTTTCTTGTTTGTTTTCTTGTCGGCGTTGGGAGGGGTTCTGTCAATCAAAAGACAGGAGGGCGGTTTAAGAATTCTACCTCCTGGCTCCGCCCACTAAGGGTTTGTGAAGCCAAACTGCCCCATCAGTCACTGGATCCTCTGTGCCCCCATACCCCCCCACCCGCACCCCGAATTTCTCAGCAGGGACCCCTCATCCTCCCAGGATGTCCCCCGAGCTCCTCGGTGCCCCTGGACCCCCCCCCCCCTTCCGCTGCTTCTAGAGTTTTCTCCACTCACCGCTCTCCCCTTCTCTTTCAGAGCCTGTCAGCCCATCCCTCCATCCAGTTCTCCGGAGCCCAAGGGGTGAGTAACCACCGTTCCTCCATTTCAATTTGAGCCTTTTATTATCACACGGGTGTCCAATCCAACCAAAAAGGGCCGCTGTGGGTGCAGGTTTTTGTTTCTGATTCAACTAAATGACTAATCATGGTCTTCAATCAAGCCCTTGATAAGTAGAACTAGTCTTCGTGCTGGGCTAAGGCAAAAGCCGGTCCTTCTCGGATAAGATTGGACTATTCCTAAGGAAGAACAGGGACTTCCACCTCGGTCATGATGATCTGAGCTGGAATATTTCGGAGTGTGTTTTGTACACTCCGTTCCGTTCTTTCACATTTACTTTCGGGAGTCATTTCGGCTCTGATTCGGGAGCCATTTTGGCTCCTGAAAGGTCGTACAGGCACAGGGCAGCTTATTTAGGTGATAATAAGTTACCTTGGCTTTTACAGTATAACAACCTGGGCTGCGTTTCCCGGTAACGGTCAATCTTAGGGTTAAGTGCGATTTCAACGAGCGATTCTACGATGGCTTTTTAATTTGTAAGGCGCATTTCCCTAAACAGTTCTTAAAGCGTGAACGCGCAGTCACCTCCCCAGTATTCAGTTCCAATCACCTGGGCTGTGTCCCAATCAGCACTCTTCCACACTGTTGAGTAGCCTTGGTGAGTAGATAGGGCTCTGATTCGGACACAGCCCTGGATTTGCTCATTTGCACAATTCTTCAGCCAAGAGGTAGAACTAATTAGTGAAATCAGCTGGCTGAGTTCATGGGTGGAAGAAACGCATAGCAGGACTTTTCCTTTCTGATCCCTGGATTTTACATCTCTGTACTTCTGTCTGTGGTGCTGCTGATACGGGAGGAGGAGGGGCGATAGATTGGGAGACGCGAACCCCACTGTGATGCCCAGTACATGGCCGGTTAGGCACCTCAAAGTTTCTTTTGAAATAAAATCTTTTTCCCACTGATTTTACTTGTCTCAGACTTATTTATTTATAGGGCTATTTAAGTAATGGCTTTTATGGGTAATTTCCAAATGTATAAAAGTAAGTACATTAAAAATAAATAAATAGGCTAAATGTAGATATTGTTGCATCTAACATCACTATAAAAAAACAAAACAATCTGTGGTTATGGTAACCGTAAAATGAAATGAACACTAACACGAAAAATCAAATAAAGTATGTGATTAATGGGCTTCTAAAACACACTTAACCGTCTACGACTGGTCTGGAGTAATCATTAATCTACGAGCGTTTCTAAGAGCTTAAGTTAAGATGCTTTTGGGAAAAACACCCAAAGTTAAATAAGCTTCGTACGAAGGGTTTTACGAAACGTGGCCCCTGATTGGTTACTCACCAAAGTGGCTGCTAGAATAAAAATCTTAGCAGCCACAATCATAATTTTATCAGATTTTGGCTGGTGGCCGGTGTTAGTTTCAGACCCATGCCCTGCCAGATACCTGCCCCCCCCAAAATAAAATCCAGTCCCCCCTGCTTCACCCGTAGCGCTGCCCAGTGATCCACAGCAGGATAATGTGATATCCAGGGATTAAGTGATACCTAAGAGTTATGTCGGCTACTTCCTGCGGCGTACAGCTGCGGACCGAGGCCAGCGTTTCCCAGCGAGGGAAGAGTGGAATTCCCAAGACCGCCGGCAGGTGTTCGTCTGAAGTGGGGTTCCAAACGGAGGGAACGTTCCCTTTGGAAAATTTTTTAGATTTGCACGGAAACCTTTGGGAATTTGTAGCAACCAGGGATTTTTTTTTTTTTGTGGGGAATTTCCATATAGACCAGTAGTACACAGCTGAGCATATCAGTGGTGTTCACACTGTTACTTGGCTACTTTAAAAAAAATGTTTTTCAGCTTTATTGGACAGCGCAGTGTAGAGAGACAGGAAGAATGGGGAGAGAGAGAGAGAGAGAGGGAGAGAGAGACATGCGACGAAGGTCGCGCGGTCGGATTCGAACCGCCGACGTCGCGGCTCGCAATGAGCATGTGGATGGTGTTCTATGAGGTTACGCCACCGAGACACCCCCAGTTACTAGGCTACAGCTAACGTAGTTAATAGCCTATATGTAATATAGCTTATAGGCTAATTTGTTGAAGATTTAACTGTATTTTTCATACATACTAATAGCTCCGCTGTGTGGGTTGTTGTGTTTTGTGTGAATGTTGAGAGCTTAAGGCTTGTCTGACTTGCCTCTGCAGAAAATCTGCATCCCGCGATTGGGAAGCTCCAGTGAAGTTCAGACGTTCATCTTTGACCTGTCAAAGGTGGGAAGGGACAACCCCCAGGGCAGCTTCGACTGCATCCGGCAGTACATCACTGGGTGAGGAGTCACATTTGGGCACGCACGCACGCACTTGGCCCAAATCCACTTATAAGGTGTTTATTAGAAAAAACACCTCGCCGCAATTAACCAGCATAATGCAAGACTAGAAGCCTGACACCATAGATATAATACTATATACATAACACCATAGATATTCAGCACAAAGCTGATCACAGGCACTGCACAAATGACCCAGTAGCTGCTCTGATACCCAGTAGCTGCTCTGATGCCCAGTTGATACTCAGTAGCTGCTCTGATAGCCAGTAGCTGCTCTGATGCTCAGCGTCTGTCCTCTTCCCTGCAGTGATGGCAGTGTTGAGCTGGACCGGCTTGGCGGGATCCAGGACAAAATCACGGTGTGCGCCACCAACGACTCGTACCAGAAGGCCCGGCAGAGCATGGCCCAGGCTGAGGAGGAGACCCGTAGCCGGGGCGCCATCGTTATCAAGCCCGGGGGCAGGTTTATTGGTAAGACCCTCCCCCCAAAAAAAAAATATAGCGCAGTTGAGGTTAAAGCTGCAGCGGTAGAGGGGTTGTAGGCCGTTTGCTGGTTGTAATTTATTGAAAGTGTCAGGCCGTGCAAAGCTGCGTAAGCCGGCCAGCTCTAGAAGAACAGGCCAGGATTAATGGCTGAAATGTGTGGAACAGGTGCAGGTTAGTTCTGCGTCTTTGCGTTCGTTCTGACAGTACATGGGTTTGCCCCCCCCTCCCCCCCGCCTAAGTTCTGAAGACACGTCTCTCGACCTGTTAGCTTCTAGAGGAAGGCCTTCTGTCAGGCTAAATACCCAGAGTGCTCTGCGGCCCGTAACTTGTAGCGAGGGCGTAGCGTTTGAGCCTATTTCAGGCCCGGCACGGTGTGTCCACGTGGCAGCAGGTCTCTGGATGTCCCGGCTCAGCGAGATACAGTGCAGTCCAAAAGTATTTGGACAGGTCCCCTAAAATGGAGTGGGGGGGGGGGCGGGGGGGCGGGGCTGGGGCTATGTAGGGCTGGGCGATATACCGCAAAGATAATTATCGATTGCAATAATGGCCGTTGCCACCATGTTGGGTATTGTCTTTCTTTTTGGCCTTGCAGCTTCCATGTGATTGGCAAAAACGCATCACATGATCACATGGAAGGGGCACGACCTTCCTGCTGATTGGCTGTCTTATCAACAGCCAATAGATATCAGCGGTGATGTTCTTTTTCCGGAAGCATTTCACGCGGCCTCTGAAGAAGTGTGGATGTTTACTGCCGTATATCGGGTATACTTAAAGGAAAAAAAGACGAACAGAAACCCCTACGTGGTGGCGACGGCCGTTATTGCGTTTGATAATTACCTACGCTGTATCTCGCCCAGCCCGAGGGCTGTTTATATAGAGGGTTACAGTCGGCTATGGATTTAAACGCACTCAAATTAAAGCTGAAAGTCCATTTCAAATCCAATGTGCCGGAGTGCAAAGCCAAAACAGCGAAAAATGTGCCACTGTCCAAATACTTACGGACTGCACTGTAATTCCTTTGGGAATAGAATGTTCCAGAACTGCCTCTGGGTTTTGTGGCAGGAATGAAAAGTGCGTATTGATCTGCGGGTGCCAAGCTCTGCCTGACAGCGGCATGTTTTCAGGGTGGATCATGACTGACTTGCACTTGGATGCGGCAACAAATGAGCTGCTTCCTGAGGGCTTTACATGGAGAGAGAGAGAGAACAAAAGCATGTGTGTGTGTTTCTGTGTGTGCGTCTGTGTGCGTCTGTGTGTTTCTGTGTGTGCGTCTGTGTGTTTCTGTGCGTTTCTGTGTGTGCGTCTGTGTGTGAGTGTGCGTGTACCTTCGTGTTGGTTTATTTGCGTGCGTTTGCTAGTATACTACCGTGCTCCCGAGTACGTACTCCAACATTAAGTTGGTAGCTTGTCCTGTAGAAATAGTGAGCTATATGTTACTGAAATATTCTAAGATGACCAGCTATATCAGAAGCATTTTGCTGGTATAACCAGTTCATATGAGTTCTCCTTTATGCTAGCGTTCGTATGCCAGAAGAAGCTTCAGTGGAAGGCATCAATGTGAAGATGTTCATTGCTGCATTGGATAACTTGGTGAACTATCAACCCCAAAATAAAGTTGAAATAAAAACAACTGGGAATCTAGTCAATGTACTTTGTACAATGTACAGGTGTAGGCTACTGGCGTGACATGACATCTA
>CM056379.1:13136431-13163588 GCA_029718625.1 Synaphobranchus kaupii
CTCGCTCTCTTAGAAACGGCCAGCAGGGGAGTTCATCGACCCCCTGGCCAATAAGAAGCCGAGGATATCTCACCTGGCTAGCAAGGCGGCCGCCGCCCCCCCCAACGGCAAGATGAGCTCGTCCAATGGGAAGGAGGCGAGGGCAACGGGCGGGGCTCAGGCTGCCGCGGCGGTGGTGACGTCGTCGGGGGACGTCCTCGGGGGCCCACAGCTCCCCCTGCTGGTTATCCCGCGCCCCTGCGACCTCCTCTCTGACATCAGCAACGACTCGAGCCACAACGGCGCGCGGGACGGCCCGGCCCAGGAGGCGTGCGAGCGTCTCGCCCCGCCCCCTACCGCCCGGAGCTCCACCCCTCCGCTGCTGGCCCCGCCCCCTCCAGCTGCTGTCTCCGCCTTCCTGCGCAGCAAGCCCAAGAAGAAGTCCAAAAAGCACAAAGACAAGGAGAAGAGCAGGGGGAAGGAGAAAGGGAGCGAAAGAGAGAGGGAGCGGAGGAGGAGGGGGGGAGGGGAGCGGAGGAGGAGGGGGGAAGGGGAGCAGAGGAAGGGCAAGCAATTGGACAGTTCTGACGGACAGACGAACAGCGTTCCAAACACCAGCGCAGGTAGTGTTTACACCTTCAAATCAGCAACCAAGGGGCGGGGGGGTATACTATGAAGCAGGATTACTGAGTTAGCTGGATAATTGCACTGAGTAAGAGAAGCAGGATTACTGAGTTAGCTGGATATCTGCACTGAGTAAGAGAAGCAGGATTACTGAGTTAGCTGGATATCTGCGCTGAGTAAGAGAAGCAGGATTACTGAGTTAGCTGGATAACTGCACTGAGTAAGAGAAGCAGGATTGCTGAGTTAGCTGGATAACTGCACTGAGTAAGAGAAGCAGGATTACAGAGTTAGCTGGATAACTGCACTGAGTAAGAGAAGCAGGATTACTGAGTTAGCTGGATAACTGCACTGAGTAAGAGAAGCAGGATTACTGAGTTAGCTGGATAACTGCACTGAGTAAGAGAAGCAGGATTACCGAGTTAGCTGGATAACTGCACTGAGTAAGAGAAGCAGGATTACTGAGTTAGCTGGATAACTGCACTGAGTAAGAGAAGCAGGATTACTGAGTTAGCTGGATATCTGCGCTGAGTAAGAGAAGCAGGATTACTGAGTTAGCTGGATAACTGCACTGAGTAAGAGAAGCAGGATTGCTGAGTTAGCTGGATAACTGCACTGAGTAAGAGAAGCAGGATTACCGAGTTAGCTGGATAACTGCACTGAGTAAGAGAAGCAGGATTACTGAGTTAGCTGGATAACTGCACTGAGTAAGAGAAGCAGGATTACTGAGTTAGCTGGATAACTGCACTGAGTAAGAGAAGCAGGATTACCGAGTTAGCTGGATAACTGCACTGAGTAAGAGAAGCAGGATTACTGAGTTAGCTGGATAACTGCACTGAGTAAGAGAAGCAGGATTACTGAGTTAGCTGGATAACTGCACTGAGTAAAGCTGATGATACACGGGCAATATTTTCAGGCAATATTGTACAATATTGCCAGCAATGGGCAATGGGTATGGGCCACTGTAGCAATGGGCAATGGGGCAATAACTGAAAAAAGATTTTTTGCGGATCCTGTTTTTAACCTCTGTTTCAAACCTTTACCGTCATCTCACCACAAAGGTATGCATGTGCCCGGAACGGCAAGAACCACAGCTTTCCGCCAATGTAATTCAATCGACCGTATCTCTAAATTTTACGGAAGCATTCATGGATGTATTCACCAGTAAAGCAGGTGGTCTGATTACGTCTGCTGAGTAAAGTTAGCTAGCTAGCTAGTTAAAAGTCACTCGGTTCGTCAGTACGGCGGTGAGTGAGTAATAATACCAATTATTTACAATCAAAAGTCAAGAATACCATAACTTATGAAAAGTTGGTCTTTATTTCAATATTACACTAATACATCAATATAACTTACCTGAGTAATAAATAAATAAAGTTATAAGAGATCAGCATCCCTTCGGTTTCCTCGCACCACTTGGCAGCCATTGTTGAAATTTATTTTTGGAAGACTCAGGTGTCATGTGACCCAAAATCTCATCTGTGATTGGATGGTAGCAAAATATTGCTTGCCTCGATCAAATTTGTTCAGATATTGATTTGTCAATAGGAAAATTTCCAGCAATCATTGCCTGGCAATATTGCCGGCAATATTGCCTGAAAATATTGCCCGTGTATCATCAGCATAAGAGAAGCAGGATTACCGAGTTAGCTGGATAACTGCACTGAGTAAGAGAAGCAGGATTACTGAGTTAGCTGGATAACTGCACTGAGTAAGAGAAGCAGGATTACTGAGTTAGCTGGATAACTGCACTGAGTAAGAGAAGCAGGATTACTGAGTTAGCTGGATAACTGCACTGAGTAAGAGAAGCAGGATTGCTGAGTTAGCTGGATAACTGCACCGAGTAAAACCCGGAACAGCTCTTTTTACTTGAGTCCATGTTCCAGATTTTGGGAGGTTTAACAGGTTGTATTCAGTGCAGTTATTCAGCTAACTCAGTAATCCCCCCCCCCCCAATCTGTTTTGATTTAGCATTTAAGTGCTGTGTAACCGTGAAAACAGATGGGCTGTCCAGGACTATTCCTGCCGTCGGTGATTCTGTTCTTTATCCAGCTAACAGACTCCTTTTCATTTCTGCACCTCCCATTTTGACAGGCTGCTGTGTTCACCAGCATGGTTTTCTCATTCTGTCAAAAAATAAATAAATTAATAAATAAAAATAACAAGATTCTAGAAGTTGGAATTTTGTAATAACCCCAATAAACGCACATGTTTCTTGGTCTGATCTAAAAGAACCTGTGCTCCATCTCTGTGCAAGGCGATACCGCCCTCTAGTGTTCACTACGGTGCAGTGCAACACGGTTCTGAAGTTGACACGGAATGAATAGCTGAATTTGTTTTACGTTTTGTTTTTTGCTTTTTTCCAGATCTGAATGGAATTTGTAAAGCCACCAGTATTCCCACTTCGTCATCGGAGGACTATTTATTGTAAGTGCAAGAATACCCGAGTAATGCAGGTGTGATATCAGGAAGAGTACTGAGCTCTGACCTTAAAGGTTGTATCAGCGATTTTGGGTGGAAACATAAATGATCACATTCATCTGATTTTTCCTCACGATCCGCTAGCTGCCCGCCCCAAAAGCAGGCCGTCAAAAAACCGCGTCTCTGTAGGCAGCCTATGCTCCGAGATCGTACACAAAAACAAATGGTACTACCAACCACTCAAAACCAAAATAAACAGTATTCCAACCAATCACCGACAAGGGGTGGGTGATACTAATACGCTAATACTCTTATCTCGCTGAAATCTTGACGGATTTACAAACGGTTTGGTTTCTTACAAACGTTATTAACGTGGTTATAATTCTGGATGCTTGAACACTATTTTTTAAAACATAACATAATTGGCTCTGAGCTGGAGCTGGCTCTGTTTGTTTGGGATTTCGCTTCAGAAGTGACGTCACCCAAAATCGCTGATACAACCTTTAAGTGTTTGTATTGGTACTACCCTGCATTAATGCTGATTTAAAAACCCCTCAGTTAATCGTATCGGTGATCACTCTGAAATAGATGCAAATCAGGGGAAGAACTCAAGCACCCTGTCTTTCCCTCTCCCCCTCTCTCTCTCTCTTCTCCCCCCTCTCTCCCTGTACAGGAAGTACACAGCGATTGGCTCCCAGGAGCAGAGGCAGGTGTATAAGAATGACTTTAATGTGGAGTACAGTGAGTACCGCGGTTTGCACGCGCGCATCGAGGGGATCACCCGCCATTTCAGCCTGCTGGACGCTGAGCTCAAACAGCTGCAGCAGGGAACCGACAAGTTCAAGGTACCCTGTCCTTACCTGTTCTTCACCTGCATCTGACTGTGCCCCACAAACAACACACACACACACACACACAAAAATCCACTCGTGCATCCACACACACACACACACACACACACACACAGACAAACAAATCTCTGTGTTAAAAAATTTTTGTTTATAAATATACGGCCTGATGAAGTGTAGCAGCTCATTCACCCTGGCTCTTTTAACTGGCGAATGCTTATGCTTTATAAAAGTGTGCGTATGTCACAGGCACACAGCTGAGTGCTTTATAAGAGTGTGCGTATGTCACAGGCTCCCAGCTGAGTGCTTTATAAGAGCGTGCGTATGTCACAGGCACACAGCTGAGTGCTTTATAAGAGCGTGTGTATGTCACAGGCACACAGCTGAGTGCTTTATAAGAGCGTGCGTATGTCACAGGCGCCCAGCTGAGTGCGAGTGCTTTATAAGAGCGTGCGTATGTCAAAGGCACACAGCTGAGTGCTTTATAAGAGTGTGCGTATGTCACAGGCGCCCAGCTGAGTGCTTTATAAAAGTGTGTGTATGTCACGGGCACCCAGCTGAGTGCTTTATAAAAGTGTGCGTATGTCACAGGCACCCAGCTGAGTGCTTTATAAGAGCGTGCGTATGTCACAGGCGCCCAGCTGAGTGCTTTATAAAAGTGTGTGTATGTCACAGGCACACAGCTGAGTGCTTTATAAAAGTGTGTGTATGTCACAGGCACACAGCTGAGTGCTTTATAAGAGTGTGCGTATGTCACAGGCACACAGCTGAGTGCTTTATAAGAGCGTGCGTATGTCACAGACGGCCAGCTGAGTGCTTTATAAAAGTGTGCGTATGTCACAGGCACACAGCTGAGTGCTTTATAAGAGCGTGCGTATGTCACAGGCGCCCAGCTGAGTGCTTTATAAGAGCGTGCGTATGTCACAGGCACACAGCTGAGTGCTTTATAAGAGCGTGCGTATGTCACAGACGGCCATCTGAGTGCTTTATAAAAGTGTGCGTATGTCACAGGCACCCAGCTGAGTGCTTTATAAGAGCGTGCGTATGTCACAGGCACACAGCTGAGTGCTTTATAAGAGCGTGCGTATGTCACAGGCTCCCAGCTGAGTGCTTTATAAGAGCGTGCGTATGTCACAGGCACCCAGCTGAGTGCTTTATAAGAGCGTGCGTATGTCACAGGCACCCAGCTGAGTGCTTTATAAGAGCGTGCGTATGTCACAGGCACACAGCTGAGTGCTTTATAAGAGCGTGCGTATGTCACAGACGGCCAGCTGAGTGCTTTATAAAAGTGTGCGTATGTCACAGGCACCCAGCTGAGTGCTTTATAAGAGCGTACGTATGTCACAGGCTCCCAGCTGAGTGCTTTATAAGAGCGTGCGTATGTCACAGGCACACAGCTGAGTGCTTTATAAGAGCGTGCGTATGTCACAGGCACCCAGCTGAGTGCTTTATAAGAGCGTGCGTATGTCACAGGCACCCAGCTGAGTGCTTTATAAGAGCGTGCGTATGTCACAGGCACCCAGCTGAGTGCTTTATAAAAGTGTGTGTATGTCACAGGCACACAGCTGAGTGCTTTATAAGAGCGTGCGTATGTCACAGGCACCCAGCTGAGTGCTTTATAAAAGTGTGTGTATGTCACAGGCACACAGCTGAGTGCTTTATAAGAGCGTGCGTATGTCACAGGCACACAGCTGAGTGCTTTATAAGAGCGTGCGTATGTCACAGGCACACAGCTGAGTGCTTTATAAAAGTGTGTGTATGTCACAGGCACCCAGCTGAGTGCTTTATAAGAGCGTGCGTATGTCACAGGCACACAGCTGAGTGCTTTATAAGAGCGTGCGTATGTCACAGGCACACAGCTGAGTGCTTTATAAAAGTGTGTGTATGTCACAGGCACCCAGCTGAGTGCTTTATAAGAGCGTGCGTATGTCACAGGCACCCAGCTGAGTGCTTTATAAAAGTGTGTGTATGTCACAGGCACACAGCTGAGTGCTTTATAAAAGTGTGTGTATGTCACAGGCACACAGCTGAGTGCTTTATAAAAGTGTGTGTATGTCACAGGCACACAGCTGAGTGCTTTATAAAAGTGTGTGTATGTCACAGGCACACAGCTGAGTGCTTTATAAAAGTGTGCGTATGTCACAGGCACACAGCTGAGTGCTCTGGTCTTGCTCATGTTATTTAGGGACTGTTCACTGACCTGAAATAAATGAATATCTTTGTTTGTTTGTGTTCTCTTTCACAGACAATCCATAACCAGATTCTGCAGGAGTATCAGAAAATTAAAAAGGTAACCGCTCCTCTCCCCTCTCTCCGTCCGGGAGCACAAACCAGCCTCGTTCTTTCAGCCACATTCTCACCGTCCCGTCCCGTCCCCCCCCCTTTTTTTCTCGTTCCAGACTAATCCCAACTACAGCCAGGAGAGGAACCGCTGTGAATACCTGCACAACAAACTGGCGTTCATTAAGAGACTGATATCTGAGTACGATCAGCAGCAGCTCCAGGGCTGCCGCTAGCACTGTAGCGCTTCCTCTTTTTGGATTTTTTTTTTGTCCCCTCAGTTTTTTTCCTTCCTCCAGTTTTTTTTGTTTTTTGTTTTGGGAGGGGGGTATGGAGTTTGGAGAGCGTGTGGGGGGGGACTCAACCCGCACGTTCCAGAATGTTCTTCTGGAAGATGCCATGGGGGGGGGGGGGAGCTTGTGGGATTTCCCCCTCGTTTAGACCCTGTAAGCACTAACGAGGACAGCCTAGACCCAGCTGTTCTTTTGGGGGGTGGTGTATCTGGCACGGGGTGACCGGTTCTCTTTGGGATGCTTCCGTTTCTTGCCTCCTTGTCCCCCTTTTCTTTTCTTTTTTTTTTAAAGCACGGAGAGAAGGGGGTGTAATGTGTACCCCCTCTCCCCAAATTCTGTGGAGATACTCCCCCTCTCTGGAGGTGACAAGCAACGAAGTTGGACCACACTGATGAACCATCTAAGGGGTGGGTGGAGAAGAATGGTCATGGCCAAATGCATGATGGGAACACTGTATCTCGCTTCAACGGATGAAATACAAAATGGTGGATTTATTTTTTTGCCTCCCCCTCCCTCATATGATTTAACAGGAGGGAAGTCCTGTGATACTGAACAGCTGTATTATATTGTAATGTATTTTCATTTTTCCTCTATTTTTTTTTATTTATTCCTTTTATTTTCAGCCTTCCATAGGGATAATATATTCTGTTCTAATTCTGCACTCCTTCATCTGAGTACTTAAAAGAAGCATATGAAAAAGCAAACCGACGTTATCTCGTTTGTGTTCTCTCCCCGAACATCAGCCAGTATTTCTGAGCAGAACCTGCCCTGGCAGCAGAAATAATCGCTCATCTGCTATAATTTATGATTTATTTAATTTAAAATTTTTTTTTTTTTTTTTAAAGGAATGCAGTTCCTTTCTCCTTCTCCTGCCCTCAGACGGGACGTGCACACGGTCGCTCCTGGTTTTCACTCGTTTGTACAAGAGGGGCGCACGACGAGGGCCGATCCGTTTCGGGATTTCATGCCAGCCTCTGCTCTTCTGAGCCTTTGTCCAGCCCAGGCCACCTGTTAATGTGATCTTATGTTTCTGATAAACCCTTGAGCTGCGGACTGCACACTGTGTCCTTGGTGAAAAGGGTTCTGCTCTGGTCTCTATAGGAGTGAAGCAGCACTGGTGTATGCAGCTGTCAAGAAAATTTAAGCCAGAATAATGGATGGAGCAAAAACCAGGATACGTATCTGGTCCTCCCTGGAACAGGAGTTGCGCACACCTGCCTTTCAAGCCAGAATAATGGGTTGGAACAAAAACCAGGACATTGCAGTGGTCCGCCCAGGAACAGGAGGTGCGCACCCCTGCTTGCAATCCTGTGGGATCTCTGGACATGAGCTGCGGAGTGAGGAAAGAGGTGCTGGTTTTGGGTCTTTAGGTCCGGCCCTCTGCGTCCACAAGCCGCTAACCCTGGCTCAAAGTTGGCTATATTAGTCTAAGCCTAAGCCAGTGGGCCCCAAATCAATCGATTAACTAATTGATTAGCTGCATCAGGTGTGCTTGAGGTGGAACACATCAAACACCTGGATCTGGCTTGGGGGTCCCCAAGGAGAGGTTTGGGGGCGACTGGTCTAAGCCACAGCCCTGGAACCTGGGTACATGGACAAAATGGTCGCTGTTTCCTGCCTGTATTCTGCCCTCTACAGGCCAGGGTCAGAACCGTCTGGGAAGTATTCAAACGCAGGCGGCAAGCGGACCCGAGAAGTGGTGCTCCTGTGTTTAAATGGCTGTTTTAACTCAGGTTTGGTACCAGCGTGTGGATACCTTCTAAACCCCCTTACACTGAATATGTACAGGCCTATTGAAAGTCACAGGTGTGTGTGTGTGTGTGTGTGTGTGTGTGTGTGTGTGTGTGTGTGTGTGTGTGTGTGTGTGTGTGTGTGTGTGTGTGTGTGTGTGTGTGTGTGTGTGTGTGTGTGAGAGAGAGGGAGCCTTTCATCATGTGACCTGTCACTTGTGGATTTAATGGTACGTGAAAGTGGGCTACATCAGAGACCCTGAGTAATTACTTTTTTATGGTTCGTTAAGCCACAAGATGGATTATGTACATTTACTTTTTTCCAAATTTATAAACGGTAGATAGTAAAATGTCCTTTTTATGTAAGGTATGCCATCTCTAAACACAAGGGCTGGAGGTCTAATACAATGTGTCCTTTCCGTGTGGATATTTATTCACCAAGATCAATTCTGATTGGCTGCCCAGAAAACGGACCCACCACTGATTGGATAAAATGTATGCTGCCGTGTGATACACACACGTGGCCAAAAGACCGACACCAAATCCCCCCTAATGTGGGCCCATATAAAAACTTTGTTGCTTTAAGGATTAAAAGGATTCAATTAAATAGAAATGTATATGAACTAAATATCAGTATTAGTTTCCTTTGGTTCTTTATCGAAGCATTTTTTAAATTATTTTTTTGATTACACAGGGTCTTTAAAGAAACTCTAAAGAGAATTTTTTTTCCTGGTGGAAGGCGGAGTCAGATCGGAGGTTCCGCCCCCCACCACAGGATGGTTAACGCCCCTTTCATCACCAGGGTGAATAGAATTGAGGTGAAGGCAGGGGGTGTGTCCCAATACTCGGAAAATGCATCCTCCATTCCTCCACTACCACCTCCTCTGCTCCGTGCCCTGGAAACTGATCTAATATTGCTGATTACATATTAAGCACATATTAAAGCTGCAGTAGGCAAGTTTGAAAATGTACAAGGTAAAAAGACTCCCCCCCCCCCCCCCCCTTTTGCTCTCCTCCCTCCTATCTCTCTCCTAAGCCCCTCCCACCAAATGATGCTCCAGTGCATGTGCGGAGACAGGCAGACAGGCATACAGGGAGGGGATTATTCTATGGGGAGGATATTTTGCTTGTAGATAGTTGCCCTGATTGGTAGCTATATAGCTAGCCCTGATTGGTTGGTTTTTAGAAGACCGGGGTAAGATTTTTTGACAGCCTAATACAGAGCCCAGGACACTCACAGAAACCGGATTTTTTTCCCAGAACACTTGATTTATTGATAGCAGCTGGAATATAATGAGTAAATTTAATAATTTAGCGAAAATTATGTAAAAAAATCTGGCCTACTGCACCTTTAATGGCTACATATTGTCTCAATGCAAACCGCAATGACAGGTACATTGTATACTGTACATACAACTACTTGTACTTGAAACAGACAAACCCCCCCTGCCCCCGACTCCCCCAAAATCCCACTGCCGGACAGGTGGAGCGAGGCGATCTGGAGTTTACGTCCGTCGTGAACGGTCATTTGCTTTTAACCCTTCGCAGTCAGTGTTCTATAACTGCATTGCTTTCTATTACTAGTAGTGATTGTTTATATCAGCATTAGAATGTTCAGTTAAGAACATTCTAATCACACATTTAGAATGATGTCACACCTTAAAGGGTTTTAAAGGGTACAACGGCTCCAGAGGCTCTGTAACAATGTGCTTCCCCCCCCCCTGCTAGTGACGGGCATTTTGCACTTCTCTGGTTTATAAAAAATAAAAATAACATTTTTTAACAGATTAGAGGGGCAGCCACTCATTATGCATTGTGCTGTGAGACATGCCTCAACAAACGTCGTCCTGGAAAATTGTCCTGAAACGGGACAAGTCTCAGTGCAGGACTTTTTGGGAGGTCTTTTGAGGGGAGGGGGGGGGGGCTAAATGCTGAAATCCCATCACGGTCGCAGATGATGCTTCGCAAAATCGTGAAACATTAACATAAGAATTCAGAGACCTTTTCCCTCAAGCCACGTCTTGGTTCAGTGCGTCTTTTTTGAAAATATGAGCTTTGAGATATGAGTCATTCTCTGGGGGGTTACCAGTGTTATTTTATGGGAACTGCTGCTGCTAGCCAACTGGACCAAAAGGATTTAGGTCTGTCCAAAAACTACAGAGCTCAACTCTCTCCTTCTCTCTCTCTCACACACACACACACACACACACACACACACACACACACACACACACACACACACACACACACACACACACACACTCTCACTATGTCTGTCTCCAGGCCTCTTCTGGAATCTTGTGGGGTCATTGCCTTTCCCAGGGTGCACTACGGGTCACTGGCTCGATCCGTGGGTGTTCCACAGCGTTCCAGAAATTACCCCTCGACGCGGTTTCCTTTTCAGTCAGCATTTTTTCGGAAGGCTGAAGGCTCTTTGGCATGTTCTCTGTGGAGGATGTAAAAGGCTGTTAAACACTGGCCAAATGTGCCAAAGGATGAACTGTTGTGTAATTTGTGTACCAGTGACACGAGACTGCTGTTTTAAAAGGGGCTTCTGGGACAGGGAGGAGGCCGTCTGTCAAACAAGAAGGGAGTGAAATTGATCTTGATATTTCAATAAAAAAAATTCTACTTCTATGAATCCTTGTCCCAATGATTTGTTCTTCCTGTCCATCACCCTGTGAGCTTGCTGTTCAATTTGTGTCGTCATGCATGGAATGCAGCGCAGCCCGGCGCGTAATTGGCCAAAGCGTTGCCTAGGGAGAGAGGATTTGCATTCACGCGACTCTGCGTTCCTCCCTGTGCTTGCAGTCTCCTCTCTGCGCCACGTGCAGTTTACTTATAACAAGGTACTGAGCGAGTTTTAATAATAATCGTAAAACATTATTTCCCACAAACATAAATACTCCGTAGTAGGCCTATACCACAATTTCACTGACCCTCCCATCTTCTGACACTCAATATCTTCCCATGAAAGACTGGTCCACTACCGTGCGTCAAGCATAGGCAAGTGTAGAATTACTTCACGCAAATGTTGTTACCAAAAACTTGTGCATTTTCCTGACGTTAACACCGGCTTAAGGTAGTCTTCCCATCTCTACATTCACATCGCAGAAACTAAACGGGTGGCTTTCCCAATTCCGATGTGTCTTCAGAATCTACGACACATTTCACGATCTCTCTGAGTTATGAGCTCTAGAGTATATATAATGGGTTACGAGCACTTTCGGGAAAGCGTCGTGAACGGTAAGTATATCTTCACGGACACGTTTCACGACATACTTTTCGCTACGACATGCTTTGGGAAAGCCACCCCAGTTCAGTTAGCGCGAAAGAATAAGGGGCGTGGCTATCAATGTCGCCGATCCTCTCATATCTACGTCAGAAGGTCAGCTGCTGCACGTTCGGTCACACACGCGTGGTGTCCAAGATGGCGGCGTCCTTATGTCAGTGTTACCAGGTGAGATGCAACATGACCATATCGTTAAAAAAAAAACATGTTTTTAATTATATTACTGTGTGGATAACCCATAGGCATAAATAATTCCATCATCTGTTACGTGAAAACATGGCGCGCATTCGCCTTAGGTAGATTTGTAACAAGCTCTCACTGCTTAAAGTTATGCGCTCGAATGAGGAGGCGTTCCACGGTCTTCGGTATTGAAAAATGTGCTGGTTATCTAAAGAACTAGCCAATGGGCTATCTTGTCAGCTGTCTCGTCCTTGGCGTTCAGTGACTTATCATGTTCAAAGATGAATGAATGGATGATCCGATCGTCTGTGTTATGACAGGTACACTTCACTAAGACCAACAGATCAATGTCAGCGCAATATCAGCTAGCTAAGTTAGCTGTACAGATCATAGAAAGAACACTTAGCCAACCTGGCCTAATTATCATAGCAAGGCCTGCAACAAGCTATCGTTCGCTTGCAATCAGTGTGGTCAATTTTAAATTGACGTTGATTATGTCATTTACAATTTAGAGAAACCGCCAGCTAGTTTGTTGCTTATTTGTCTCAATGCAAAATGGGGAAATGCGTGACATTAGCCGGATTGAGAAAAATTAGCTGGGTGATAAACCCGAACCCGAAGCGAGCCAGTTCTGGCGCTCTCTCTGGTGTTATTTTACTGTTGACTTGCAATTAGGGTTGCCAACCGTCCCTTGAAATAAGGGGACGATCCCTTATCAGTTCAATAAGGCTTATTGAACAGATAAGGGATCGTCCCCTTATTTCAAGGGACGGTTGGCAACCCTACTTGCAATGCTTGGGATGCGTTTGAACGTGCTGTTCAGTTAACCATCAATAGAAGTAACCGTTGTAAATGTGTGTTTTCTTCGTTACATGTTTTTACATCTGCATTTTCAGCTATGTGTCAGACGGGGCTTACCTCTCCTTACAACCCGGTCTTATGTCTCCGCCTCGAACATTATTCCAGTCTACCGGATATTGTGGGTCGCCTTCAATTTCTTCGCAGGTAACTGACATAATTGATATCAATATGATACACGTAATCACTTTAATTGCACATGTGCTTAATTACTCATTTTTAAAATGCGTGCTAAATCATGACTGGAGCTTGGATTCAAAGTGTGCTATACAGCTCCTGCATAGCTGCATATAAAATATCAATTAAAGTTTTTTTAAAATTTTTTTTATTTTATTGTGTGCAACAATAATCAGACAGCCTTATATTTTTTCCCTGAAACATCCCTATAAATCGTGATGAATGCATAGGATCTGTGTCTGGTGCCCTGATTTGTGTGTGCGTGTGTGTGAAGGTGCGGCACGCGGTCGGGCAGAGGAGGCGCCCGGAAGGGTTTTCCTGGGGGAGTTTGTGGACTCCCTGAAACAGGAGCTCAACAAGAACAAGGAGATGAAGGATAACATACAGAGGTTTCGGGAGGAGGCAAAGAAGCTGGAGGACTCAGATGCTCTGAGACAGGCCAGGAGGAAATACGTGAGTGCAGACCCACGGCCAACTGCCAAAAATCAAACCCACGGCCAACTGCCAAAAATCAAACCCACGGCCAACTGCCAAAAATCAAACCCACGGCCAACTGCCAAAATCGAACCCACGGCCAACTGCCAAATTCGAAACCCACGGCCAACTGCCAAAAATTGAACCCACGACCAACTGCCAAAATCGAACCCACGGCCAACTGCCAAAATCGAACCCACGGCCCAACCTGCCAAAATCGAACCCACGGCCAACTGCCAAAATTGAAACCCCACGGCCAACTGCCAAAATTGAACCCCACGGCCAACTGCCAAAATCGAACCCACTGCCAAGATGAAGCCCACGGCCAACTTCCTAAATCACACCCACAATCCCATTCAACTGAGGCCCTCAAACTCCAGTCCTGAAGGGCCATGTCTGTGGGTTTTTGTGATTTTTACTTTCAATCTGAGGTCAGCTATGGTTTGGAAACAAGGTGTGTGTCTGTGTGAACTCTTTAGGCAATCAATCACTTTAAATTAATCAGTTAAGTGTCGAAATGCATACAAGACCAGCAGACACTGCAGCTTAAGGAGCTAGGCCCATTTCTCAGAGGGGAATAATCACTGTATCCTTGAACAAGGGACTTTACTAAAAAAATGCAGTGTGTCTCTCATATTCTAATAGCTTTGTGTTTTTATTAACATTCTGCAGTGTTCACACACGAGAAACCTGTTACTCTTCACCTCCCCAATACTCCCTCTGCCCCTCACAGAACCTGTTTACTCTTCACCTCCCCAATACTCCTCTGCCCCTCACAGAACCTGTTACTCTTCACCTCCCCAATACTCCTCTGCCCCTCACAGAACCTGTTACTCTTCACCTCCCCAATACTCCTCTGCCCCTCACAGAAAACCATCGAGTCAGAAACAGCGAAGACCTCAGAGGTGCTGAAGAAGAGGCTGGACTCTCTGTCGGAGGACCGTCAAGGAGGTGGGCTCTCGTCAATTGCCGCAGTAACCAGCCAACCAACCCAGCTTCCTCCACTGAGGAAGGAGGGCGTGGCATAGTAGTGAACTACACTCTAATGTTTCTATTTAATTAGAAATACCCACAAGCCCTTCTCTCTCTTTATCTTGTACGCCTTGACGGTGATAAAATAACTTACCGTATCTTTAGCTCTTGTGGTGTTTGAAATTCACTATTGTAAGTCGCTTTGAGTAAAAAACGTCTGCTAAATGTGTAATTTGTACGTTTCGTCGGCGTGTCTTCAGAGTGATGGTGATTGTGCGTTTGGCCACGCCCCCCTCTGACAAGCCCTTTGTTCCATTCCCCCTGATTGGACCGTAGGGGCCTGGAGGAGGTGGGGGCGCACTGACCTGGGGAAGAAGATCAAGGAGGGCGTTGAGGAGGCAGCCAGGGCAGCCAAACATTCTGCCGAATCCGTGTCCCAGAGCGGGGAGAAGCTGGGAAAGATGGGGGCATTCCGAGCCATATCCCAGGCAAGAACCCCAAACTCGTCCCATCCTGTGGGATTTAAATCTAGGGATCAGGACAGGAGACGTTCTGTCAAACACGCCCTTTGTAAAGTGACCACTCTGGGACCGAAAACATTTTTAACACAAGCTGGGGTTACTGTAAAAATTAGTTGGTTAGAGTCTTTATTATCCACCATTTATTTATTTATTTATTTATTTACCATGGGGCAATTTATTCTGCAGCATATAGTGAACCACATAAAAATATATATAACCATGACAACAAATAAACATTGAAAACATTAAGTACTGTTGAAAAAATAAATAAATAAAAATAACTCTTAAACGGGTATGAATATAGTTGTATATGAAAAGTAATTGGTAGTATATACCACCATGCAGCCATACCACTATGCACTCTGCTCCTGCTGAATTGCTGAAGCTAAGCAGGTGTGGGCTTGGTTAGTACTTGGATGGGAGGACCTGGGGAAAACTAAGTTGCTGCTGGAAGTGGTGTTGGTGGACCAGTAGGGGGCAATCTTCCCTCTGGTCAAATAAACCCCCCAGTGCAGCAATGGGGACACTATGCTGTAGGAGATGTCGTCTTTCGGATGAGACGTTAAAACCGAGGTCCATGACACTTATCGCAAAGAGTAGGGGTTTCCCCGGTGTCCTGGCTAAATTCTGAACCTGGCTCTTTCAATCGGCCACGTAATCATCCCCCAGTTTAATTGGCTAAAATCATTCTCTCCCTTGTGTGGAGAGCATTCTGGCGCAAGATGGCTGCCAGAATGGCACTGGTGGTGGTAGAGGCGAGTTTCCCCCTCATCATTGTAAAGCGGTAAAGCGCTTTGAGTCACCAGTTGGTGAGAAAGGCGCTATATAAATGCAAGGCATTATTATTATTATTAATTATTATCAAGGTTCCTTAATTATGTAAAATATATTTTTATTTCCAGGGCATGGAGACAGTGAGGAAGGAGATTGATGACCTGGGCCAGAGTGGACCGTACAGAGCCCCGTCCCGTTTAAGGATGAGGACCGATTTCTCCTCCAGGGGCCCGGGGAGTGATTCCAGGGTCTTCGAGGCCAACGAGTATGTCCCTTCTCGCACGTCACTCATTTACAGTGCATGTCCCTTCTCGCACGTCACTCATTTACAGTGCATGTCCCTTCTCGCACGTCACTCATTTACAGTGCATGTCCCTTCTTGCATGTCACTCATTTACAGTGCATGTCCCCTTCTCGCACGTCACTCATTTACAGTGCATGTCCCTTCTCGCACGTCACCTCATTTACAGTGCATGTCCCTTCTCGCACGTCACTCATTTACAGTGGCATGTCCCTTCTCGCACGTCACTCATTTTACAGTGCATGTCCCTTCTCGCACGTCACTCATTTACAGTGCATGTCCCCTTCTTGCATGTCACTCATTTACAGTGCATGTCCCTTCTCGCACGTCACTCATTTACAGTGCATGTCCCTTCTCGCACGTCACTCAATTACAGTGCATGTCCCTTCTTGCACGTCACTCATTTACAGTGCATGTCCCTTCTCGCACGTCACTCATTTACAGTGCATTTAGACATTTAGTAGATGCGTTTATCCAGTACAACTTGCACAGCCTGCATTATAATGTACAGTTTAATTTATACAGCTGTATACACAGCTTTTGCTCGGGGGTACAGCAGCACTGGCACATCTGGGACTCAAACCTGCAACCCCCTAGGAAGCCTAGTTCCCTAACCATTACACTGCTACCCCAACAAACTGAACAAGGGGTTTTTGAAGCAAGCCATGTCAGAATGGTGCCAGTTGGCCACACGGTGGTGCTATAGCACACTGAAAACATCCGTTTTTTATTCTTATTTCTTGTGTCTCCCCAACTTTTTAGAAATGTGACGCATTCTGGGTACAGATGTACTTGCAGATCTTTTCATCCTAATAAATTTTTAAAAAATAATAAAAACATTGGACAGAAATTGTTAGTAGTTCACTTTAGCCTCAGGCAAATGAGCCTGTAGTTGTCTCTGCTGGTCAAAATATTAAAAACAGGGTGTATGTTTCTACAGGGATGCTATGGGTATCGTGCTGCACAGGGACTCAAAATGGTATCAGCAGTGGAAAGACTTCAAGGACAACAACATGGTCTTCAACCGTAAGGAATAATTCAAACGATCAAAAAAAAACGGAACAAACTAATATTTGAAAGCAGATTTGCTTTCTTTGTCGTTTCATTCTATGGTGCTTTCCCCTCATCAAACAGCAGGGGGTGCATTTTTAAACACAGATTACTCGTCCTATTTAAAGGCCCACACGTATAGTTTTTTGTGTTTTTGAGCTTTTCATATCATCCAGGAGCTTTTAAATTGTGTTCCATACTGGTACAAGTAAAAAAATTGCAATTTTGGTCGAAGTATGCATATTTTAGGGTTTAAATTGGATTTTTTTCAGAGTTCCTTAGTAAAACGATATCCCACGTGATATGACATGTTTTTGCATAATTTGTCGGAGTCTCAATCCGAATGTGTACAGACAGGGGGCGGGGTTTGGGACTTTTGATAAAAGCTACGTCACTGCTCTTTGCTAACGTTGTGTGGACGTTTCAGGAAGAGAATGCCGATGCCTGTGGATCTTCAATGTAGATTTATCTCTGTTTCTGTAGGGTTCTTTGAAAATGAAGATGAAATACGACGAGAGTGACAACACGTTAATCAGAGCGTCGCGCGCCGTCACGGACAAAGTCACAGGACCTCATCGGTAGAGTATTTTCATATTTAACCTCCCTTTATTCAATTTTTAATAAATCATAATGACTCATCATAACTCAAAACTTTCTAAAGTAAATTTTGGACTTGGACCCCACCCCCATTTTTAGTGTAATGTTGAAAAGGTTTGTTTTCCAAAAATTGTAACCCCCCACGCTTCAGAGAAAAACCCAAATATCCTTTTTATGAAGGGTCTGTCCTTTTCAAGGCTGTGGTGTATGATGGGTAATTTTGTCTGCAGGTGGGCTGTTTCTCCAAAACCGAGATATCCGAGGTGCTGACGGAGATCCTGAAGGCCGATCCAAACTTTGACAAGGACTCGTTCCTCAAACAGTGTGAACATGACATCATCCCTAACGTCCTGGAGGCGAGTCTGCATCCTGCCCCCAAGAACTGACCCTGGATCAGTTTAAGCTTGCTCCCTTTTTTAATAACCACTGCTATTTATCTTGCTTTACTTACAGAGTATCTTTGTTTCAGGTGTCAGACGATTTTGGTTTACTATAGAGAATCTTTGTTTCAATTGTCTAAAGATCTTGGTTTACTGTAGAGTATCTTAGTTTTAGGTGTCTGAAGAGAATGATAATGATGCCTTGCACTTATATAGCGCCTTTCTCACACTCAAAGCGCTTTACAATGATGAGGGAAAACCAGGAAACCCCTACTCTTTGTGATAAGTGTCTTGGGATCTTTAATGACCATAGCGAGTTAGGATTTTGGTTTAACATGCAGTGTATATTTATTTCAGGTCTCTGAAGATCTTTGTTTTACTGTAGAGTATCTTTGTTTCAGGTCACTGAAGATCTTGGTTTACTGTAGAACATCTTGGTGTACTGTACAATGTCTTTATTGCTTCTTTGTCTCCATCTCCAGGCAATGATTCGTGGAGAGCTGGAGGTGCTGAAGGACTGGTGTTATGAAGCTGTAAGTGCTATCAGCTGAGCCCGCTGTACACACACACACACACACACACACACACACACACATTATTACAGCACAGTAACGGTAAATATAGCCCTGCATAATTACTGAAGCACCTGAATACCGAACCTGCAACCTTTAGCCTAAATTCATATATGCAATACATAGTTATACATACATGGTAATACATTGTGTTAATACATGGGGTTAATGATCAAAACAGGGCCCTGGTCCATCAGCTAATAATGGTTAAGGAACTGGACTTGTAACCGAAAGGTTGCAGGTTCGATTCCCAGGTAGGACACTGCCGTTGTACCCTTGAGCAAGGTACTTAACCTGAATTGCTTCAGTATATATCCAACTGTATAAATGGATAAATGTAATAAGAAGTTGTGTAAGTCGCTCTTAAGAGCATCTGCTAAATGCCTGTAATGTAATACATTAATGCAATGCAAATTTCTTGCAATATTCATGAGGAAATTATGTTTTTTAAAGTCAAGTTGGATATTACCATTTATAACGGGTAGTTTTCCATATAGTGTGGTATGAATCCGTTTCAGTAAGATTTTGTTCTTTGGAAGACAGTAAGGACAATGGCTCTTCCTTTTGAAGTATGATGGGGTTTATGTGTTTTGATCCTCCTTGCTTGCCGTCCACAGACTTACAGTCAGCTGGCACACCCTATCCAGCAGGCCAGAGCCATGGGCCTGCAGTTCCACTCCAAGATCCTGGACATCGACAACATTGACGTGAGTCTCCCTCCTGGCCAATCACAGCAACTTCCTGCTTCCACTTCCTCTTCTTGCTATGTGTACACTGCCTCTTCCTCCTGTCTTAGAAACCTACAGTGTGTGTGTGTGTGTGGTGTGTGTGTGTATGTGTGTGGCTTTGCACTCTACTCTCTCCCTCCGCCCCCTTTTTTATTTCCCTTCCTATCCTCTCTCTCTGTTTTTCTCTCTCCATCTCCTCCTGCTTTACCTTCCTTCCCTCCATCAATACCCCAATTCCCATAATCTCTCTCCCTCTCCCATAATCTCTCTCCCTCTCCCATAATCTCTCTCCCTCTCTCATAATCTCTCTCCCTCTCTCTCCCCAGCTGGCCATGGGGAAGCTGATGGACCAGGGCCCTGTTTTGATCATTACATTCCAGGCCCAGCTGGTGATGGTAATCCGCAGCCCCAAGGGGGACGTGGTGGAGGGGGGACCCGGTGAGTGTGTCCCCAAAATGGGGAAGGGGGACCCACACACTGCTGGTGCAGTGTGGGCGGGGTGGGTGTGGGCCTTGCAGAGGATTTGGGTTCCCTTGGAGGCAGTGTTACCTCAGAGTGTAGGGGCTGGATAACTGAAAATAGAGTCGAACCTGCAAGCTTGTGACTGTGTGCGGCTTTTTTTAACATTTTTTTTTTTGTTTTTTTTTTTGCCTCTCGTGGTTCTCTGTTAGAGGATGTTTTCAAGTTCATCTTGATCTACAGACACGTGATTTATGTTGCAGAGAGAGAGAGAGAGGGAGAGGGAGAGAGAGAGAGAGAGAGGGGGGGAGACAGAGAGAGAGAGGCAGAGAGAGAGAGAGAGGGAGAGGGAGAGGGAGAGAGAGGGGAGAGGGAGAGGGAGAGGGAGAGGGAGAGGGGAAGAGGGAGAGAGAGGGGGAGAACAGACAGAGAGAGGGAGAGGGAGAGAGAGGGAGAGGGAGAGGGAGAGGGAGAGGGAGAGGGAGAGGGAGAGGGAGGGGGAGGGAGAGGGAGAGGGAGAGGGAGGGGGAGAGGGAGAGGGAGGGGGAGAGGGAGAGGGAGGGGGGAGAGGGAGAGGGAGGGGGAGAGGGAGAGGGAGGGGGAGAGGGAGAGGGAGGGGGAGAGGGAGAGGGAGAGGGGAGGGAGAGGGAGAGGGGGAGAGGGAGGGAGAGGGAGGGAGGGAGAGGGAGAGGGAGAGGGGAGGGAGAGGGGGAGACAGAGAGAGGGAGAGAGAGAGAGAGAGAGAGACAGAGAATATTTTCATATTTCATGTTTAGGTAAAAAAACATTTTGAGTATGTCTATTACTTCAAAGCGTACTGTTTTGTAGTGTAATGTTTGTTCATGTGAAACTTTATATGCAAACATGTCATTGTGAGTGAGCGAGGTGAGCGAGTGCGCGAGTGAGTGAGTGAGTGAGTGAGTGAGTGAGTGAGTGAGTGAGTGAGTGAGTGAGTGAGTGAGTGAGCAAGTGCGCGAGTGCGTGCGTGCATGAGGTTTGGAACCTCCTTGTCTTTCTCTTGCTCCTGTTACCGCTCTGACCTCTGGCTCCCTCTGCTGGTCGGCAGGGGAAGGTGCTACGGATGCTGTACGTGTGGGGCACTGTGCCGGGATCAGGAGGAGCTCAACCCCAATGCGGCCTGGAGGCTTCTGGACATCTCCGCCTCCAGCACAGAGCAGGTCCTCTGAGACAGGAGGGGGAAGGGACTGGAAACACACACACATACACCACACACACACACACAGCCCCATCCTGTATGCTGCTCAAAGGAGACGTTTAGGACTAGGCTGGCACCATTTTCTTGTGACATCCTTGTGCCAGACTGGACCAAAACTGGATCGGACCGGACCGCACTGGACGTGTCCACAGGCTGAGCACTGGTGTTCTGAGGGCCGATGGAGTTCCTTTCACTGAAGGGGCACAAAAATTGCACCTGGCGCCATTACCCCCTCCCTCCTCCAAATCCATTGCGTAATGCTAGGATTTGTCCAATCAGATGGGAGATTGTTACGCTCTTCTCTTGGGTGGGAGGGTCCGTTGGGGCTACAAGCTGAAATGCTTTACACACTTCCTTAGAAAACTAGAAATAAGGGGCCAACAATGTAGAGGAATAATTCAAGATATTTATGTAAAAAAATGATGTGTTCAGTGTCCTGACCTGCACAAGAGTAAAAAAAATATATAAATATAATCTTAAGTTATCAAAATGAAAGCAGTCCTCATGTTTATGTGCACATTTCCGCAAAATTCAGCCGCCTTCATTTTGCCTCGCCTTAAATAATGTGGGAAAAACCCTGGCTAATAGTCCCAGGGTACGAAGCGATTATAAAAGCAGCATTGGCGGACAAAACCGAATGTTCTTTGAATGTTTTGTCGCGGACCACTTCATGTCTCTAGTAGTTGCGATTCTGATACGGTGGAGTTTTGGCGCAGTGACGGTAGACATTTGCCGGCGGGTGTGGCATGCTCTGTTTTGGCACTCGGGTTTCCTGGAAAGATCCGCCATTTGTCAACTGTTTTCGAAATCTCGCCAAACCCGTTGTGCCAAACGTTTTTTTTTTTTTAAATGTGCAAATATAACCTGTACAAAAAATAAATGACATGCCTGAGTTGAAACCACATTAGGTACTATATGATAATAGTAATAATAAGGTAGAGTAATATGCTAAATAACTCATTCAGTGGTTCTTCATAACTCAAAATTAAAGCTGTTGTTCATGCCCTCTGCTCTAAGCTTGGTTACCGAGTAACACCATACATAATATTGGTTGTTTTTCCTATCGTGCAGAGTCTGTATTTGTTTTGTTAAGTCTTTTTTTAACTTTGTAATTGTATCCATTATAATGGATTTCATTCATTGTAATGTATTTAATTGACCAGAATTGAAGAGTGCAGTGCAAGATGCGCTTTTACGGCTTGTTTTGTGTGCCCCTGCTGGTCACTGTGTGTTATTGCAGACGTTGGCTCTCTTTTGGAAAATACGTTACCTGTGTAATTATTGACCTGGCCGTTGCTTGTCCTAATCTTCATCTGAGCCGACTAAAGACAACGTGTAAAAACAACGTGTAGTTTCATCAAATTAAAATTCAAAATGACTTTTTTTTTTTAATGTGTATTTGCTTTTTTTTAAAATGGCATTTCCTAAGTATTTCTTTGTTGAAGCTAAATTTGGCATTGCTAGTGGAAAGTGTGTTCATCCTGCAGTCAGATATAGCTGAAAGTTTTGGATGATTTCATGGACCCTGACAGGGGGACGTCAAAATTTGTGCTGTAATTGTGCAGGGATGGGGTGGTCTGAGGTGGTGGGTTTCCAAAATGGGGTGCAAAATCTGGCACTGTTTTGGATAAGGGAGGTGTCGCAAAGGCTAATCGTTAATTACGTTGATTGTACGTCTCAGGAACTAACTTGGCAGCGCGAGAAATAAAAAATTTCACAATAACGCCAGCGAAGATCTAGGATTTAAATGAATGTTCGCCGGCCGTAGCACCGTTTTTTTTATTGTCGGTTAGCGCCTCGGTCCCACGCAGCCGTCTGTCGGACTTCTACGTGGTGTGAGTCTGGCTCCGGAGCGTGTTACTGTCACATTCCTCTGGCCGTTAATTACGCTCCCACCGCGAAACCGCGAAGGGACCACAGCAGGGGGGTGTCGCCCCAGCACCACCGGTCCTCACGAATTATTCATAAACGTCTCCGACTCCTCCTCGGTGCGAACCCGGACCGTTACTTAAATAATTACGTAATTGTACCGCGAGGTGCATTGTCAGTGTCGACCATAATGGCAGGAGCTCATCACCAAAAAAGTTCCACAAACGGGGCCTGTTGATGTAAACAGAGTCTCTGCACATTTGTGTGAAGGGGGGCGGGGGAAGTTGCGGTTTTCATCGCGGGTTGGGGGGGGGGGGGTTTGGGATCGCTGACACCAAGTGCAGTATCTTTATTTTAGCAATCTTTAATTGGGGGGGGCTTAGTTCCCGTGGCTCCCCCGTATTTCCAACAGTGAATAACTTGATTGTCAAAAAAGATTCGGGAGTGGGGATGCCCCCAGCTGGCTACAACCGCTGATGTAGGCTCCTCGTGCTGAAGGGCTGAACCAGGAGGAGGGCCAGCTTTTTGGAGGGGTCAGTTCAGGGCCGCTACAGTCCCCTCCTCTACAGTGTTTAATGTTTACATGTCAAAGTTCTGATCGCTCTTGCTTTCAACATTTAAATGGTACAGGTTTATTCGGAGGAAACCTGGCACATGCACGGATATACACCTGAAGCATATCCCCGCTGCCCTGAGATGGCATATGTGTCCTTTTGGCTGCAGCAAATTTATTTATACATTTTTAAACCACAGGTGTCCTTTGTGATCACAATCGCAACCCCCCCCCATTTTTTGCAATCTCCCTCTTCCACACCCCGTTACGCGGTCACAATTTCTTTGCAGGGCCCTGGCGGAAGCAATTTGCGTTCCTTGGGTAAGCTCCAGGGTTGTTTTGCAGTTGATGTATTCCATCCAGTTACAAGCCAGAGTCCTTTACTAAAACTCTGCCATCTATTGCACAAACACGGGAGATATTTCTAATTAACTTTATCAATTATGCATTGCCTTCATTCTTACTCTGGGTTGTCGGACGCAAGGATCCGATTAGCCGCTCCATCCTTTTTTAACAACGCTCTCCATCTTGTGTTTAATTTCACGTAGTTCTGGAAAAATCTGCAATCTACATTTTCATTTATTTTTATTTAGCTTTCATTTCCCTCTATATGAATTTTTTTAAGGGGCGCATGGGGTTACCGTGGGAAACGAAAAAATAATAGGACTCATTAATAACAAAAAATCAAAAGAGTCTGACTGTTTTGTTCTTCATCCCTATTGGATAATTCTCCAGTAGTGGGTGGGTCCATACTCTTTAGATTCTCTTCGGTATTGGTTTTATAAATACATTTTAAAGGTTTTTATAACTAGTTTGCCTCAGTCACTATTGTTGTAAGGGGCTATGTACAGTATACTGTTGAAAAACAGCTGATGAACACAGTGTTTTCTTGTTAAGAGCGACTTTTTGTTTTGTTTTTTTTCAAGTAGTTATGTAATGGGGCGTGACGTGTGAGATGGGAGGAGCCAAACGCAGCAAGGGGAATCATTAAGCCCTTAGGCCACTAAGGCGGGATACCCCGCAGATAAGGGAGGAGACAAGACAAGGAACACAAAACACACCACAGACGCTACTAACCGGCTAACTGTCAAACGCTAAGTAGAGCGCAAGGACAGGAATCTGAACAGCCAGACATAATACGCGCCCTGTCTCGGCAACGAGACAAATCAGGAACGGGCGAGTAGCGTAAAGGCAAACATAAAAACAATAAACCAAACACCGCAAAATAATACGATGGTAAGAGAGGAGGCGAACAGGAACAGAGATTTAACGTTCCCATGGCGAGATAAATAGGCTCGCAGTCAAATGAATTAAACCAAGAGGGTAAACACCCGATCTCCCAGGAGAGAAACATTTTACAGGTGAGCCGACGAAGCACTGTCGTCCCATAACTTTATTATCCACAGACTAACGCAAGCTTAAATTGGAACAACCGCCCTAGCCTCTCGGTAAAAGGAATGAATGAAAACGAGGCGAAATGGAACAGAGATTTAACGTTCCATGGCGATATAAAAAGGCTCGCAGTCCAATGCATAAAACCAAGAGGGTAAACACCCGATCCTCCCAGGAGAGAGAAACATTTTACAGGTGAGCCAACGGAGCACCGTCGTCCCATAACTTTACTATGCACAGACTAACGCAAGCTAAAAATGGAACAACCGCCCTAGCCTCTCAATAAACGAATAAATTAAAACGAGGCGAAATGGAACCGAGATTTAACGTTCCATGGCTAGTTTAATAAGTAGCAGTCAAATGCAGAAAGCAAAGCGGTAAACACCCGATCTCCAGGAAGGAGAAACATTTTACAGGTGAGCCGAAACGGAGCACCGTCGTCCCCATAACTACTATCCAAAAGACTCACGCAAACTTAGATTGGAACAACCGCCCTAGCCTCTCAGCAAAAGAATGTAACGAAGCGAAGGAACAGAGAGCTGAAATTACCATGCTACGCGCAGTCACACAAACACTGTCCCACAACCTAGCCCAAACTCCACACAAGGAGAAAACACACCCGGAAAACGAACAGAACAATAGTTCCGAAACAAAATCGTCCCGTAGGTAAAAAGGACGGAGGACAGCTGCAACAAAGACCAACGCAATAGCACGACAGCTTCTCAATATAAATAAAAACCCTGAGTCACAACAAAGGGGGAACGTAGTCCACGAGAAGGAGACAACAGGGAATAAACGTACCGAAGCTACTTACTGGCTCACAGCAACACGGAACCGAGTAGAAGCAAAACGCCAGGTCTCTCAGTAAGAAAACCAAACAGGCGAAAATGGAACAAAGAACTGCTACTCTATACCTCTACGAGCTAATAACTAAGTAGAAGCGAAACGCCTGATCTTCCAATGGGAAGACATGTGCCGAAGGGCGAGCAGAACTACTGTTCTGACAGAATCGCCCAAAACTCCATACACGGAGAGAACGCACAAATAAAGGCAAAATAGAGCAGAGATTTTACGGTCCCAAACTCCTACGAGATAACCAACCACCAAGACAGCAAGAAATAAGCCCTGCCTCAACTAAGGCCGCATTTACACTGCAGGTCTTGATGCCCAGTTCCGATTTTTAGCCTATATTCGATTTTTTTTGACCGCCTGTTTACATCTAGGTCCGCAAAAATAGTATATATATATATAATTTCACTTGCGCCGTTTTTTTTTTTCCTAAGGCTGCCTTTACACTACCAGGTAAAAGTGACCCAATTCCGATTTTTTTGCGGAATGTGGCACAGATCGGATATGTATTATGAACGTGTAAAACAGGAAAAAAAGCACATGGAATCTGATATTCTCAGATCCGTTTCAGGCCTCAATCATATGTGGAAATAAATCTGATATGAATCGGATATCTGCCAATGCGACTGCTATCTAAACGGACAGATCGTATATTCCCTGTCATTGTGATTCGCACGTCATTGAAAATGCGGACGATCTTGTACTTTTTTGCATTTTAATGACGTATAACGTTACTTTCACGTGCACAACTACTCTCCGGTGGAAAAAAAAAACGGCGCAAGTGAAATTAGTATATATATATATATATATTTTGCGGACCTTTAAAGATGCTTCGGAAAGCAATTGCTTGAATTATTATTTCGGTCTCGTTTGCGTCCATTGCGAGAAAGTGCCGGCTGGTTGTTTACTTTCGTTTTTTTTCGTTTTCGGTAACCAAACCCTCTTGTACGCATGCGGGTTGTTTCAAGTGTTAAGCAAGTGTAAACACAGGTATCGGATATGGGTCACTTTCAAAAGTAGATGTAAACAGGCGGTCAAAAAAAATCGGATATAGGCTAAAAATCGGAACTGGGCATCAAGACCTGCAGTGTAAATGCGGCCCTAAGAGACGTTAACAATAGGCGAGTAGCCAAAATGGTACGAGAACACACAGCCAACAATAACACCACAGTACAAACAATTAACAATCAACGATTAATGTCGAAGCCCGAATGAAGGGAACGGTAGGCTTAAATAACTCTCAGGTGACCACGCAACAGGTGAAAATGCTTAACCAGAAACTCCCCCAATTCAGCAGGGCGGAGCAAGCCTCTGCCAACAGGGCAGCGCCCTCGCGTGGCCACCGAGGAAAACGACCGCATAGGACCAACAGGGTCCAAAACAAGGGGCCAAGACTGGGATTTCGTTTTGAAGCTCACTTCCTGGTTGGCCTGGGAGCCGCCATTGTGCCGTTGCTCACTAGCGCCACTGCGGTTGGCTCCAGTATAGGTCTTTCCCCATGTAAGTGAACGGCAGCAATTTGGTCAAAATACTCAGTCAATAAATTTTTTTACAAAATTTTTTTTTTATTGCAATAGGTGCCTTTCCTTCATCTAATGCCTGTGCATGTGCTGATTTTTTTAAAATATTGTGTCGTTTGGACAGGGTATTGACATTTGTTCAGGGACCAATCAGGGGACAGATTGAGTCGGGTTACTGCCGGTCATTTCACTCACTTTGAGGGGCGGGAAACCATAGACGGAACGGGCGGGACGTGGGGGCGGGACGTGGG
>CM056379.1:13164088-13176588 GCA_029718625.1 Synaphobranchus kaupii
ATATAATCTTAAGTTATCAAAATGAAAGCAGTCCTCATGTTTATGTGCACATTTCCGCAAAATTCAGCCGCCTTCATTTTGCCTCGCCTTAAATAATGTGGGAAAAACCCTGGCTAATAGTCCAGGGTACAAAGCGGTTATAAAAGCAGCATTGGCGGACAAACTGAATGTTCTTTGAATGTTTTGTCGCGGACCACTTCATGTCTCTAGTAGTTGCGATTCTGATACGGTGGAGTTTGGCGCAGTGACGGTAGACATTTGCCGGCGGGTGTGGCATGCTCTGTTTGGCACTCGGGTTTCCTGGAAAGATCCGCCATTTGTCAACTGTTTTCGAAATCTCGCCAAACCCGTTGTGCCAAACGTTTTTTTTTTTAAATGTGCAAATATAACCTGTACAAAAAAATAAATGACATGCTGAGTTGAAACCACATTAGGTACTATATGATAATAGTAATAATAAGGTAGAGTAATATGCTAAATAACTCATTCAGTGGTTCTTCATAACTCAAAATTAAAGCTGTTGTTCATGCCCTCTGCTCTAAGCTTGGTTACCGAGTAACACCATACATAATATTGGTTGTTTTTCCTATCGTGCAGAGTCTGTATTTGTTTTGTTAAGTCTTTTTTTAACTTTGTAATTGTATCCATTATAATGGATTTCATTCATTGTAATGTATTTAATTGACCAGAATTGAAGAGTGCAGTGCAAGATGCGCTTTTACGGCTTGTTTTGTGTGCCCCTGCTGGTCACTGTGTGTTATTGCAGACGTTGGCTCTCTTTTGGAAAATACGTTACCTGTGTAATTATTGACCTGGCCGTTGCTTGTCCTAATCTTCATCTGAGCCGACTAAAGACAACGTGTAAAAACAACGTGTAGTTTCATCAAATTAAAATTCAAAATGACTTTTTTTTTTAATGTGTATTTGCTTTTTTTTAAATGGCATTTCCTAAGTATTTCTTTGTTGAAGCTAAATTTGGCATTGCTAGTGGAAAGTGTGTTCATCCTGCAGTCAGATATAGCTGAAAGTTTGGATGATTTCATGGACCCTGACAGGGGGACGTCAAAATTTGTGCTGTAATTGTGCAGGGATGGGGTGGTCTGAGGTGGTGGGTCCCAAAATGGGGTGCAAAATCTGGCACTGTTCTGGATAAGGGAGGTGTCGCAAAGGCTAATCGTTAATTACGTTGATTGTACGTCTCAGGAACTAACTTGGCAGCGCGAGAAATAAAAAATTTCACAATAACGCCAGCGAAGCTCTAGGATTTAAATGAATGTTCGCCGGCCGTAGCACCGTTTTTTTATTGTCGGTTAGCGCCTCGGTCCCACGCAGCCGTCTGTCGGACTTCTACGTGGTGTGAGTCTGGCTCCGCAGCGTGTTACTGTCACATTCCTCTGGCCGTTAATTACGCTCCCACCGCGAAGGGACCACAGCACCGGTCCTCACGAATTATTCATAAACGTCTCCGACTCCTCCTCGGTGCGAACCCGGACCGTTACTTAAATAATTACGTAATTGTACCGCGAGGCGCATTGTCAGTGTCGACCATAATGGCAGGAGCTCATCACCAAAAAAGTTCCACAAACGGGGCCTGTTGATGTAAACAGAGTCTCTGCACATTTGTGTGAAGGGGGCGGGGGAAGTTGCGGTTTTCATCGCGGGTTGGGGGGGGGGGGGGGTTTGGGATCGCTGACACCAAGTGCAGTATCTTTATTTTAGCAATCTTTAATTGGGGGGGCTTAGTTTCCCGTGGCTCCCCCGTATTTCCAACAGTGAATAACTTGATTGTCAAAAAGATTTGGGAGTGGGGATGCCCCCAGCTGGCTACAACCGCTGATGTAGGCTCCTCGTGCTGAAGGGCTGAACCAGGAGGAGGGCCAGCTTTTTGGAGGGTCAGTTCAGGGCAGCTACAGTCCCCTCCTCTACAGTGTTTAATGTTTACATGTCAAAGTTCTGATCGCTCTTGCTTTCAACATTTAAATGGTACAGGTTTATTCGGAGGAAACCTGGCACATGCACGGATAGACACCAACATATGCTGAAGCATATCCCCCCTGCCCTGAGATGGCATATGTGTCCTTTTGGCTGCAGCAAATTTATTTATACATTTTTAAACCACAGGTGTCCTTTGTGATCACAATCGCAACCCCCCCATTTTTGCAATCTCCCTCTTCCACACCCCGTTACGCGGTCACAATTTCTTTGCAGGGCCCTGGCGGAAGCAATTTGCGTTCCTTGGGTAAGCTCCAGGGTTGTTTGCAGTTGATGTATTCCATCCAGTTACAAGCCAGAGTCCTTACTAAAACTCTGCCATCTATTGCACAAACACGGGAGATATTTCTAATTAACTTTATCAATTATGCATTGCCTTCATTCTTACTCTGGGTTGTCGGACGCAAGGATCCGATTAGCCGCTCCATCCTTTTTTAACAACGCTCTCCATCTTGTGTTTAATTTCACGTAGTCTGGAAAATCTGCAATCTACATTTTCATTTATTTTATTTAGCTTTCATTTCCCTCTATATGAATTTTTAAGGGGCGCATGGGGTTACCGTGGGAAACGAAAAAATAATAGGACTCATTAATAACAAAAATCAAAAGTGACTGTTTTGTTCTTCATCCCTATTGATAATTCTCCAGTAGTGGGTGGGTCCATACTCTTTAGATTCTCTTCGGTATTGGTTTATAAATACATTTTAAAGGTTTTTATAACTAGTTTGCCTCAGTCACTATTGTTGTAAGGGGCTATGTACAGTATACTGTTGAAAAACAGCTGATGAACACAGTGTTTCTTGTTAAGAGCGACTTTTTGTTTTGTTTTTTCCAAGTAGTTATGTAATGGGGCGTGACGTGTGAGATGGGAGGAGCCAAACGCAGCAAGGGGAATCATTAAGCCCTTAGGCCACTAAGGCGGGATACCCGCAGATAAGGGAGGAGACAAGACAAGGAACACAAACACACCACAGACGCTACTAACCGGCTAACTGTCAAACGCTAAGTAGAGCGCAAGGACAGGAATCTGAACAGCCAGACATAATACACGCCCTGTCTCGGCAACGAGACAAATCAGAACGGGCGAGTAGCGTAAAGGCAAACATAAAACAACAAACACCGCAAAATAATACGATGGTAAGAGAGGAGGCGAACAGGAACAGAGATTTAACGTTCCCATGGCGAGATAAATAGGCTCGCAGTCAAATGAATTAAACCAAGAGGGTAAACACCCGATCTCCCAGGAGAGAAACATTTTACAGGTGAGCCGACGAAGCACTGTCGTCCCATAACTTTATTATCCACAGACTAACGCAAGCTTAAATTGGAACAACCGCCCCTAGCCTCTCGGTAAAGGAATGAGTGAAAACGAGGCGAAATGGAACAGAGATTTAACGTTCCATGGCGATATAAAAAGGCTCGCAGTCCAATGCATAAAACCAAGAGGGTAAACACCCGATCTCCCAGGAGAGAGAAACATTTTACAGGTGAGCCAACGGAGCACCGTCGTCCCATAACTTTACTATGCACAGACTAACGCAAGCTAAAATGGAACAACCGCCCTAGCCTCTCAATAAACGAATAAATTAAACGAGGCGAAATGGAACCGAGATTTAACGTTCCATGGCTAGTTTAATAAGTAGCAGTCAAATGCAGAAAGCAAAGCGGTAAACACCCGATCTCCCAGGAAGGAGAAACATTTTACAGGTGAGCCGAACGGAGCACCGTCGTCCCATAACTACTATCCAAAAGACTCACGCAAACTTAGATTGGAACAACCGCCCTAGCCTCTCAGTAAAAGAATGTAACGAAGCGAAGGAACAGAGAGCTGAAATTACCATGCTACGCGCAGTCACACAAACATGTCCACAACCTAGCCCAAACTCCACACAAGGAGAAAACACACCCGGAAAACGAACAGAACAATAGTTCCGTAGGTAAAAAGGACGGAGGACAGCTGCAACAAAGACCAACGCAAACTAGCACGACAGCTTCTTATAAATAAAAACCCTGAGTCACAACAAAGGGGAACGTAGTCCACGAGAAGGAGACAACAGGGAATAAACGTACCGAAGCTACTTACTGGCTCACAGCAACACGGAACCGAGTAGAAGCAAAACGCCAGGTCTCTCAGTAAGAAAACCAAACAGGCGAAAATGGAACAAAGAACTGCTACTCTATACCTCTACGAGCTAATAACTAAGTAGAAGCGAAACGCCTGATCTTCCAATGGGAAGACATGTGCCGAAGGGCGAGCAGAACTACTGTTCTGAACAGAATCGCCCAAAACTCCATACACGGAGAGAACGCACAAATAAAGGCAAAATAGAGCAGAGATTTACGGTCCCAAACTCCTACGAGATAACCAACCACCAAGACAGCAAGAAATAAGCCCTGCCTCAACTAAGGCTGCCTTTACACTACCTGGTAAAAGTGACCCAATTCCGATTTTTTGCGGAATGTGGCACAGATCGGATATGTATTATGAACGTGTAAACAGGAAAAAAGCACATGGAATCGGATATTCTCAGATCCGTTTCAGGCCTCAATCATATGTGGAAATAAATCTGATATGAATCGGATATCTGCCAATGCGACTGCCATCTAAACGGACAGATCGGATATTCCCTGTCATTGTGATTCGCACGTCATTGAAAATGCGACGATCTTGTACTTTTTTGCATTTTAATGACGTATAACGTTACTTTCACGTGCACAACTACTCTCCGGTGGAAAAAAAAACGGCGCAAGTGAAATTATATATATATATATATTTTGCGGACCTTTAAAGATGCTTCGGAAAGCAATTGCTTGAATTATTATTTCGGTCTCGTTTGCGTCCATTGCGAGAAAGTGCCGGCTGGTTGTTTACTTTCGTTTTTTCGTTTCTTCGTTTCGGTAACCAAACCCTCTTGTACGCATGCGGGTTGTTTCAAGTGTTAAGCAAGTGTAAACACAGGTATCGGATATGGGTCACTTTCAAAAGTAGATGTAAACAGGCGGTCAAAAAAATCGGATATAGGCTAAAAATCGGAACTGGGCATCAAGACCTGCAGTGTAAATGCGGCCTAAGAGACGTTAACAATAGGCGAGTAGCCAAAATGGTACGAGAACACACAGCCAACAATAACACCACAGTACAAACAATTAACAATCAACGATTAATGTCGAAGCCCCGAATGAAGGGAACGGTAGGCTTAAATAACTCTCAGGTGACCACGCAACAGGTGAAAATGCTTAACCAGAAACTCCCCCAATTCAGCAGGGCGGAGCAAGCCTCTACCAACAGGCAGCGCCCTCGCGTGGCCACCGAGGAAAACGACCGCATAGGACCACAGGGTCCAAAACCATGACAAGTTAGCCAGAAAATAGATAGTGAGCACATAAAAAAAATATATAATTTGCTACCTTTTTCAGAGATTGTATTTTCAGGAATAACAGTTTTTTTAAAAATTATCCTTGTTTGAATTTATGTAGGTTTAATATGTGATATTTATGGTTTAATATTTTAGTAACACCCTAAAAGAAGTGTTCACCGCCTGTCTATTACATGTTTATTAACAGATAAATAGGTAATAACATATTTATTACACTTTCTCTAACAAATTTCAGAATGAATGAAAGTCTAAAATCGTCATTGTCAACAGCTCGTTTTTTCCCATCTTCCGCGTATAACAGACGGCCGAAAGATGGTAATCGGGAAAGGGGGGGGGGGGGGGTTACCTTGTACTGTAAATGCCAGCACGAGGAGACCTGCATTTGTATACTCCTGTAACCCATGGAAACCCATAGAACATTCCGGCTTCATACTGAACAAGTCAATCGAGTGTGGTAACGGGTGAAGGAGAAGAGGGGGTGGCAATGGCGGGCGGTTGAGCCCGGATTAGAGGGGGGAGGATGGATACTGTAAATGGGGAAACAGGGAACGCCAGAGGGCGGGTGTGCTCATCGAAGCCCTTCCACAAATTGTTGGTGGGTGTTGTTGCATTGAGATGAGTTTACAGTTGTATTTGGGCATTCCAAATTGAGAAATAAGAAAGAAAAGGGCGGAAGAATATTACCTACCAAACGGTCGTCCAATGATATTTCAGACGCGGAGGCCCCTTCCAAGGAAGCATTCTGATTTTATGCACATTTTGAATGTTCATGAAGGGGGTGTGGCCAATGGCAATACCATAGCAAGGGATGTTGTCCTTCGGCGTGCCTTTGCATTAATATTTGTACTGTAAACTGCAGTAGTACATAATAAAAATTGTAACTGTAATATAGCATCAGAAACTGTTGACTGAGGGGAAAGAAGAGTGAACCTCTGATTGGTCTATAGGGCAGGGGTGCAAAACTCCGGTCCTGGAGGGCCCGATCTATGTGCTGGTTTTACTTCCAACCAGTTACCTTCGTTTTAGTTTTTTGACAGCTCTGTAAACTATGCAGGTTTACTCCTGTACCCGAGCATAGTGAAATATTTAGGATACACTTGCAGACTGTGGCTGTGGTGCTTATACAAATGTATGTGTGAGATCAAGATATGTCTAAGCTAATTAAATAATGAGGAGCAGAGGCACAAAATCCCGAAACGGATCGGGACCTTGTGTAGCCCTGGCCTCAGGGGATCCCTGGTGTTATGGCTGGAGCCGGCAAACGCTTTTTTCCCTGTCCTCTCTCTGAAAGTTACAGCGGTTGTGTTACCATTCATCAGGGCTTAGTCTGGCAGAGAGAGGCCCGTAGTCTGGATATCAGGCGCCAATTAAATTTCTGTTAGAGGGAGAAAAAAGACAGCAAATGTATAATTAATTTAAACGTATGCATTGCAGTTGATTCTGGAGCCTGGTGTATGTCTAGTCCCATTGCTTATATTTTACAGCCCCCACTAAATGATTAATGACTGAAATCTGGCCCAACCTGAATCCTCATACTGTACTGTACTGTACTGACTGGGGGACAGAAAAATGGTGGAGTGCCATCAGTCAGTGTTGACCTGTCAGAATGTTGGCGATAACGGTCTCTTCTCCTCCTCTTCTCCTCCTCTTCTCCTCCTCTTCTCCTCCTATCATGGTTCAGGACTTCGTCTGTAACTGCCAATCAGAGCGTAGAGGGGAGGGGGGCGGGGGGGGGGGGGGGGGGGGGGGGGTACAACATTGTATAACAGTACATTATACAGTACAGTACTTTCTGTAATTTTTAGTTTTCCTGTCATTTTTGTTTTTTAAACTTTACCGTATTGGGCTTGTTTTGTAAAAAGTCAGTTTGCTTTCATAACTAAGGACACAAGGTGATTTGTCACACTTCCACAACTTTTTTGTTGTTCATTCTTTAGGGCCCATAGATATCCAAATCCGGCCCTGGTTTTCTTTCTCCCAGGTAATTAACTGAACAATTAGTGATACTAATTGGCCAAACTGCCTTCACACCTGAGTCCAGGTAAAGGGAGCGTGGAGTTCTCCGACCTCGAGGATCGTGATTTCAATACCAGGGCTTTAGGTCTGCAGACCGTTTGCTTGAAAAAATAAATACAGATTTCCAGTGCTTCTCTTAGCTGTAGATGTGGATTACCTTTTGTATGCTAAGCTTGTGTGTGTCTTCCTGTGGGAAATTTGAATTTATATAATTTTTTGAATGCGTTTGCGTTATGCTAATATGCTAAGACAGTGTATTCAGCCATGTAGGGCATTCTGGGAATGGGAGAAGGCCAGAAATGAGAGGGATTGAGTAAAAGTTTTCGTGAAAACATCAACATTTCCATAAAACAAATGCATGAAACATATTTCACATATAGCCTACTTACTTTGAAGGTTCATGTGGAAATCTTAGGGGGAAAGATTGTTGCAGTTGCAAATAAAGTGTCCATTTATCGTCTTTAGCCTGTATATGAGATACAGAATGTTACGGACTGACGACAGAGTGTGAAAAGAATTATTGAAATAGAGTTTTCTCCGCTTTGGAAACCAGTTCCTTGCTTTTCAATAATCACACCAACTACTGTGAGTTTAGAAGCAGTATTATTTATTCATTTATTTATTTATTTGTTTAAGTTACCATGAATTCCTGATGTCACACAAGGTCATAATGTGGACGTTGGCTAAATTGCCTATATGATAACATTCTCTTGTTGGTTCTTTTTTGGTCTTTTTTCAAATCTCAGTTAATGCGAACAACCTGCTTAGTGAATTTTTGAAAAACATAGATACATCTTACAACAGAGAAACCGTACTTATCCAGGCAGGAGTGCATTCACAAAGGCCAATTATCATGGCAAGCTTTTCAGCCTGTGAAGCTTCTAGGCTATACATTCAGCGCAATTTGACTCTAATTGGGTGTAGGGGAAAAATGCATGCAAGACACTTTAGCGTCTGTGATTTTGGTGATAGGTGGACTGCATAATTACACGGGCTACTCGGTTATTTATGTCGCTCGCTTATTTATGGAAGTGTTAATTCTCCACGACAGCAGTTCGGGAGCTTACGCTGTTAACGAGTGCACTGCGTCGAGTGGAAACTGACAGGTCAGTCTGAAGTCGGACAGTCCTCTGTTTGCCTCCGAGCGCTGGCGTACAAAATCCGCGTGCATGTGGAAGAATGCAGATTACGTAACGAAGGAGACTGCCAGTCAGCCCTCGGCGGTTGGAACGGGTAGCCTACATCAACGAGCTTCACATAAAATTCTAACTATATCAACTGTGATGGAGTACATTTTAATCTCAAACAGTAGATCTATAATATTTGATCCTCCTTGGACCCAATGTTAGAATGAATTTAACACAGCGTTTTACTGTGTGGGCCTACAACTGCACACGACTAAATGGGAAACTGAAACATAGCCTACTAGTGACCATTTACCACGAGTAGCCTATCATAATGGTGATGGGAATGAACACAAGGAAAAAAGCATTGTAGAGAAAGTATGAACGTTTTGGCTAATTGAAAACATTTCAAAGTATAGGCAAATTGATATGCTGTACATGCTGGATTCTGCTGCGAGTAGCCTAATGCCACAGCAACAGAAAATGATCACTAGTTTGTCTATTTCTGTTGATAATTGTTTATTGCTACACGCACACACAGTCAGTGCGTCAATCACACTCAGGAACCCCACTGAAAAACTATATGACCAAGATACGGGACAAATCATGGTATTTTAGAATCGGGACACCTCAAAATGGTATAAAATACGGGACTGTCCCGGGAAAAATGGGACGCCTGGTCACCCTACGACATAGACGTTGTGCTTCCTCGCGCTGAAATGCGCACGGGCGCTTTAAGAGGCTGGGCGCGTGTGCGGTACCCCTTTTGAACAGATGGTCGCCTCAAGCGCGTTCTACTCGGAGCTCATAAAGAGCCACGGCGGACTGTCGCGACCGCGAGAAGTTTTTGAGGACCTTTGGCTGCGAGTAACGGCACAATCAATACCGCTCTACTGATACGTGCAGGTAGGCTTCGCGCATTGCTCATTTACTAACCTATGGTTTTTAGGCAAACTGTTTATCTGAAATGTTGCTTTACGACCACAGACTGTGTTTCTCCTTAATTGCTAAATCGGTAGCAGGTTGCTGAGGTGTTTAGAATGGTGGGATGGTGCTGGTTTTATATGGCAGGCTGAAATGGGGGTAATTCGTTTCGGCTATTTGTCAATATGAATTCAAATGTTAAAAAAAGTAAAATGTAAGATATTTGTATCCTTAGATTAATTCTGGAAGCAATTACTGTTCGTTTATTTCCAAATGTTTTTTTTTTTTTTGTACCAAATGTTTATTTATTGTTAAAGCTATGCCTTTCTTGAATTAGACGTGGGGGAGGAAACGTGAAATTTTATTAAGAAAAAATAATACTGGCTTCTCACAAAAAGTTCAAAAACACCTGCTGCTGTCACGACAAATGTGCACGAAAGTCACTGCGACTATGAATTGATTAAAGATACGTGGAGCAAGAACGATTCTCTTATTTTGCACACCGCTGTCTTGGCTCAATTTAGTGTTTATATTATTTAGAAATGCTCATCTATTTTTTGTTAATGCACTTCTTTTCTTTTCCTGTTCCAATCACAGAATAACAGGCAAGGCATGCATGTGGTTTAAAAAAAAAAGTAAACCTAAACCCTGAACGTGAAGCTTTTCTTAGCTAAAACACAAAATTTAACTTTCAGATTAGACCTCTGATAATTGCAGAAGTGTTTCGTCTATAGCTGTTAAGAATCAGTTTTTGGAACAGAAGTTTTTGGAGTATTATTTATTTTCTTTGTAACGGAGAGAGTGTTAAACGCAGCAGCGAGAGTAATCAAACAATGGCAAATGCATATACACAATAATGTATTAATACATGGTCTCATCGTTCATAATGGTCGGTGTTCCATAAACTTAGTATCCCACTGTTTGCTATTTCAGCTACATGTACATGTGACATGAATAAGCTCACCTGTCAGAGTAATTGAGCTGCTTCGTTGCTACTTTAATATGAAATTAGCCTACCATATATCTACAACTGTCATATATCTACAACTGACATATATCTACAACTACCGTATATCTACAACTGTCATATCTGCAACTGTCATATATCTACAACTACCATATATCTACAACTGTCATCTACAACTACCATATATCTACAACTGTCATATATCTACAACCACCATATATCTACAACTACCATATATCTACAACTGTCATATATCTACAACTACCATATATCTACAACTGTCATATATCTACAACTACCATATATCTACAACTCGTTGCAGAGCAATGAGTAGAATTGCAGAATTAAGTTACATTTACAGTGTACAGTAGTACACCTTTTTAGCTTGATCACCTGCCAAATAGGGTTTTTTTTGTAGTGCAAAGGGTAAAAATGGCTTACACATTTTCAGATGTATAAGGCATTATTATACATCTGTATATTAACAGGCCTCTCTGATGAGATTAAATAAAGGTTCAGTAAATAAAATATATACGAAAACGACTTAGACCTTGTGGGCGGTTTTTTTTTCTTAATTTTTTGGCTCGCTAACGCCTGGCACGAATGTTATACTCGAAAATCATACAAGTTTCTCCTGCCAGTGACTCATTGTGAGGGGGCTAATGCACCTTCAGGCCTGACACACTGTGCGTTTTGATTTCTTTTTTGTTTTTGGGGGGGGGGGGGGGTTGTTTTACCCATTCCGACAGCGATTCCTACGCCCTGTGATGACACCCATTAGGGTGGAGAAAACAAGGTAGGACAGAGCATCGCTGCCTTTTTGAAGACTAGCTTTTTTGGAATGTTTTTTCAAAATTCTACATCAGTGTTCTAGAATGCTGTTGCTTCAAATCAAATTACCAGTAGTGATTGTTACATCAGCATTAGAATGTTCAATTAAGAACATTCTAATCACATATTTGTTAAAGGGTTGACTTTCACTGGAATTCTCTCCTTTCAGTTCACAGAAATTATTAACACTGCTGACAGAAAAGTAAATGGGTTTTAACATAAGCCTTTGGAGGAATATGTGTTTCCTTTATTTAAAAGAGGGGGGTTGTGTTAACAAAAGCAGGACCAGGTCAATGAGGTCTGCTTTATAAGACATGTCCTACCCACTGCTTGCCTAACCAAATATCTCACTGCATGTTACTGGTATTTATATGGCAAAAAAAGGTTTAAACTACTCTGAAAATACATTGTGAAAATGACAGCCGGTGAATAATCCTACACAGTATGATAATTCTATTTTTTTGGGTTTAGGTAGGAAGTGCCTATTGTGTCTTACCTGGCCCACACATCACTGCTTCAATGACACTTTGCTGTGAGGTTATAAAGGGCTATAACCTCACGGGCCATACAAAAGTCACTTGCCGTTACTGTACCAATCTGCCCAGTTGGTTCTGTCCCGACTGCACGCCCGTGCGGCGTTTTGCAGCACTGGTGTAGCGGTTTGTGATGACATAAGCGCTTCTGCTCTTTCCGCAGCTCCGTAAATCCCCCCCTTTCCGCCATTTCTTTTCCCCGTGTGTATTTTCACACTTGGCGTTTTTACGCCTTTTCCTTTCCATCTTTCTTATTCCACAGCTCTCTCTCTCTGGCGCTGCTCTCTGCTGCGAATAAGACAGGAAGCACTAACGCTGTGCTGTTCACTCTCGTGCCCAGGGAGCAGCAGTGCGTGCAGGTTTTAACCGTTGTTACGCAGCGCTTAATTAATCAATCAAAGCAGTTTGACTTCAGATGTCTTGCCTCACTTGGCTTCTTGGGTCTGAATCAGCAGTTGTGAAAATAAAAAGCAACAGATCCCGTGGCTCTTGAAGGGCAAGAGTGAATACTACTACTGGAATAGCTTCCAGAGAAACTGGCCCTTAACGTTGGCGCACACATCGTTATTGAGCGGTTATTTTGTCAGTGGCCGTTGGCAGCGTCTCGCTGCTGTTTGAAGCCCAACTTTAAACAGGAAATGAGGAAGAGGTCAGGAGGGTATACTACAAAGCAGGATTACTGAGTTAGCTGGATAACTGCACAGTAAAACCCAGAACCCTCCCAAATCTGGAACAC
>CM056379.1:13181588-13223594 GCA_029718625.1 Synaphobranchus kaupii
ATGGTTGTTTTAAAGACACTGGGATGGAGCACTGGACGATAGAGATTTGAGTTGGCCACCTGAATCTGCATTAGTTTCATTCTTGATCATCATTGATTATGTCCTTTGATTACAGCAGGTGGCTTAATCCAAAGAAATGAATATGAACTATTGAGCTGATCACTGTGGATTTTCAAGTTAGGCTCTTTGCACAAGGTGGGAAGAAGAGCATTTAGTGAGATTTGAACCTGCATCACTCCCCAATTACCCTCCACTGCCAACCTGCTGTCGCCCGGTAACGTGCCGCCAATCATAGGCCAGCCTCTCCCGTCATTGGTTCATCACCTCTGTGATGCGATTAGCCAGAACTCCCGCCCCCACTCCTTTGTAACGGGTTTTATTTTTCACACATTTTGTGGTCCATGTCAGTTTCTCAAGCTTTAAATAGCGAAGTGTTACTGTCAGTTAATTTACACCTTTCTTCTTCTTTAGCGTTTCTTTCTCCCGGCGCTAATTACCGAGAGGCGCAGGCGGCACCTTGGAACGCGACGCCGTCTTGGAACCAATTAGCGCGCGACTTGAGCTTGTCTCGACGTGTTCCAGCTCAGCCGCGCGCTCGTTCGACCGGCCGGTTATTTGTGTAAGTAGGGCAGAGATCGCCTTGTCGTGTCCCATCAACGCAAAAGCGTCCGTTTGGCAGCGATAGCCCAGCGACTGATGGAGTCATAAATACACGTTTGTTAACGGCAGGGTCTGTTTGGTCTATAGCCTGACCCAGACTGCTGCGTGTGTGTATGTCTGGCAGGCTGTCAAAAGCTGTCAACCGCCCCGATTCAGATACAACACGCCCCGTGGGGGATTCCCACGCCAAACCGACCTCCCAATCTGGCAACCCTGCCGGCGCTCCACCCCACGCTCTCCACGGTCTGCAAGTTCTGCCGCCGCGGCCCCTGGAAGATGAACGATGGCCCCGCCCCGGACTACGAGCTTCTGCCTCCGGGGCCCTCGGACCCCGGGGCCCCCACCGTCCCCTCCCTGGACGGCTACACGGAGCAGGGGGCCGCCCTGGTCTTTGTTGGCCTGCTGCTCCTCCTGCTGGTGGTTCTGATGGTGCGCTGTTTCCGCGTGCTCCTGGACCCTTTCAGCCGCATGCCCTCCTCCTCCTGGACCGACCACAAGGAGGGGCTAGAGAGGGGGCAGTTTGAGTATGCGCTTGTGTAGCCCCTCCCCCAGGGGGGAAGCTCTAAAGAATCTTTTGTTCCATGCCTTTCATAGAAGAAGCTGTTCAACTGTTTTTTTTATTTTTTATGAGAAGTTGGATGAACATCAGTCAGCTTCTTACACACTGCCCCCCTGTGGTCGATCTGTGAATCTGTCCCTTCTTGCCATTTTCTGAGTCGTCTGGTTTCAACTCCAATTTTTTTATTTTACCGCACGGAAGATAGACATCCAGCCCCGTCCAAGCCCAAAGCCCCCCTGAGCTTTTACCATTCTGGTATGGACAGATGACAAGGAGACCCATCTTGGTGCGTGTGAATTAATCGTGCGCTTATCTGCCATTTAGCTGCGCCAGGCTGGGTTTCTTTTTTCACACAAGACCGGATCGGCGGTATAAATAAATATTGCTTTTTGCGCTTGAACTGGACTGTGCACTCGGACTGAGGCGGATGGTTTTTCTGTTCAACCGTGACAGACACTCTGAAGGGGTGGGGGGGGGGGGGCCGGCTCCTGGCCCTTTAACCCCTGCTGCTATCCAGAGGGAAGCAGAATTCTCACCTGTCCTCTCTGGCCTCTCCTTTTCCTGTCCCGGGAACCAATGAGGAATTGGTTTCCGCCCCTTTTCCAGATCGTTCTCCACCCGCCCGCCTGGCATGAGCATCATCTGTTCCCCTTCGGTTAACCCTGAGAACCTGGACCCCGCCCCGTATCCATAAAGAACACGTAAAACTAAATTTACTCAAAGGAGAGGGGTAAAAAAAATCCCTTCATTTTAAATTGTATATTGTTGAGATGTCGGAGTTATGCAGCATCAGGGTACTGCCAGTGCAGGAAGTGAGGTAATGAAGAAGCTTACCCGTTTCCTGTTTTCCAGGATACCACTGCTCAATTAAAGATGCCCAAAAGCTGTAGGGTCAGCTCCCAAACAAATTGTAACTTGTTGATTTTCAAACCTACATTGTAGGTACATTTTGACACCACAATGTCCATGGGGTTCTCTGTAGTGTAGAAGAAAAAAAAAACAACTTTGTATTGAGTGTTTACATAAAGATAATTTTGGTTGTATTCAAGATAGATGACTAATTTCAAACCAACTGCATTGCCGAGCCAAAAATTGCGTCATTGGATCTTCAGATTCATCGGGCAATGGAAATAAGTGACCACAACCCCTTAGCTGGAACAGGAATCAGTGCAGAGTATGCCATCTCACTCAGGATAAACTATCTCTGTGTTATTGATATGAACCTTGGTTCAATTATCTATGGCCGGGAGTGTTGTACACCTGAATCATAAAATGCCTCTGGAATTGTTACACCAAAGAAGTTAACCCTCTACTGTAGTCTGTCCTAAAGTGGAGTTATCCAGCAAATGTGGGGGGTGTGGAGGTGATGGGGGGGGGGGGGTTACTGGAGGTCAAAGTGGCTGGTTTCTAATCAGCTTCATTAGTATGAAGCTGACAATCTATGACTTAAAGTCAAGAGTCCTTCTCAGCTAACATTGTGTCATGGACCTAATTGCTTCAGGAAATGCTTTTCCCCCCCTTTATCTTGTATAATATCAGTTCTGTGTATGGAGTGTGTGTGCGTGTGTGTGCGTGTGTGTCTGTGCATATTTATATATATACGTATACATACAGTGCCCTTCCACTATTATTGGCACCCCTGGTAAAGATGAGTAAAAAGGGTTATAAAAGATTCACCGTTTGGTGAATTAGCTTAATCTCACACTGCAAAAATGAGAAAAATCCAACTTTTAATTGAAGTAAATTTATTCTGAGAAAAAAAAATCCCTCATCAAAAAATTATTTTAACAAAACCACAATTATTGGCACCCCTGCATTTATATATAGAATAAAGTAATAATTTTTAATATTTGGTTGCATATCCTTTGCATGCCATGACTTCCTGATGTCTGACCCAACAACATCAAAAGACTCTTGATATCTTATTTTCTGGTACTCTTACAAGCGATACTATAACATCTCTGCATTTGAATGATTCTCTATGGGAATTGGGGGGTGGGACTAGATTTAGCTGTAAATTACACTGGAACAGTATGGAACACATAGTTGGCTAAATGGCTGTAAGTCATCAAGGGTCTGACGTATCAAACAAGCCTTAAACCATCACTCTGCTGCCAGAAATACAGTAGATATGGATGGATAACTTGAAGGGTTTCTTCTCCTGACATTTTTCCAAAGAGTTCAATAGGAAAATTTGTCAGGAGAAACAACCCTTAAAGTGATCCATCCATATCTACTGCATATTTGGCAACAGAGTGATGGTTTGAGGCTCATTTGATACCTCAGACCCTTGATGACTTGCAGCCATTTTACCAACCATGTATTCCGTACTGTTCTAGTGTAATTTACAGCTAAATCTAGTCCCACCCCCCAATTCCCATAGAGATCCATTCTAATGCAGAGACGTTATAGTATCGCTTGTAAGAGTACCACAAAACGTTATAGTATCGCTTGTAAGAGTACCAGAAAAGAAGATATCAAGAGTCTTTTGATGTTGTTGGGTCACAGACATCAGAAAGTCATGGCATGCAAAGGATATGCGACCAAATATTAAAAATGATTACTTTATTCTATATATAAATGCAGGGGTGCCAATAATTGTGGCACACGTGGTTTTGTTAAAATAATTATCTTTTGATGAGGGATTTACTTCAATTAAAAGTTGGATTTTTCTAATTTTTTCAGTGTGACATTAAGCTAATTCACCAAAGGGTGAATTTTTTATAACCCTTTTTACTCATCTTTACCAGGGGTGCCAATCATAGTGGAGGGCACTGTATATACAGTGGGGACCAAAAGTCTGAGGACAATACCAACAAGAACTGACTGTTTTCATCACTTATCAATGGCTCCGTTAACTTATTCAAGAATACATTTTTAATAAGTTAACGAAACGCGTGTAGCTATTTATAATGCAAGAGCACTAGCAGTAGCAAAATGAATGGGTAGAATGACCGATTAATTCAATTAATAGATGGTTTTTGTTGATATTTGCATATTGAACTTCAGAAACACATTTGTTAATATTTGAATGGAATGAAGGGCGTGGCAATGGATAGACGGGCGCTTACCTTATGGTGGACGAAGCAGATATTCACATAGCTTCCCATTTCATACAAGCGTTTTGGAAATGTGTTATAATTTTGGTTTGTAACAGTTCTGAATAATTGGACATTGGAGTATAATTGCATTATTCCTTGATAAACAACCAGGTTGTGTCCTCAGACTTTTGATCCACGCTATATATAGAATCTTATATATCTACACTGCCCCTGTGAACCTGGCAAGTTTGGTGAAAAATTGTTTATAGCCTACTAAACTGAAGTTTACTTGATGTTTTTCCCAGAACATTAGAAGGATATTCTTTATTTTTGTATTTTGGCTCAAGTTTGGAGTCCCTTTTGCTATTGGCAATGGCATTTTCTCCACTTTTTACTTGAATGTTAATAACATTTTATCCTATAAGGAGCCAGGGGAGGACCAGATGTGGGCATTTTGTGCTTACGTGTGCGTTTGTACGATTTGTAAGTAGACTGGCTATTCCCAGTTCTTTGTAAAGCGTTTTTTTTGTGTTTAAATAAAGTGGGATTTTTACACCAAGATTTACCTCAGATCTTCTGTACTGTTACGACCCAAAACCCACCCGCGTTACAATAATAGTGGCTACAAAGGGTCCAACAAAAATGTGTGCCTTGCACAAATAAGCCTGTGAAAAAAAAAAACCACACTGACAAGAACCAAAATGGTTTTTATTTTAAATTAGAAGAATCTCAGCAGCAGTGGGAAGCTCATAAGCTAAATCACCTGATCTATTAGTCTTTAAAAGCAAATCTAGCTCACCCGGAAAAACGGGCACGAGAGCAAAACAAAAGTCTTCCGCATGCTTGCTATCTGTTCTTTTCTATGAAAAGGTGACATTAAAAAAAATAAGGTGAGAGCTTCCTCCCAAAATGGCCAATGCAGGCCTTTCCATGCAGTACAAAATATGTGGTTGCAAATGGAACTGATACCACAATAACAATTTAAAATATGCGCTTCAGCATGACGGCAAGGCTGGCACCGTGCATGCAGCAAACCAAAGAAGAAGATGAATGACTTCCCAACGTGAGCAATGCCACAAGTATATATGCTCCCCTGGTAATCAGGCACAGGTGTCTTCATTTGCCAATCGCTACCCAGGTGAGCCGAATGAAACGAGTTGCAGACAATTAAAGGGCCACACTCGCAAGGCAGCATAGGGACGTAACATGTACAACAGTGTGTTTTGCTTTTGTGAAGGTAAGGCCGGCATGTCTATTTAAAAGGAATTGATAACCAGGTCAAACCCTTAGTCCTGGAATTGGTGAGACTCAATTAAACGATATCCTAAAATGTTAGTGTCTAAACAGACATACTTATTGCTAACCGCTTTGCAAAATATGCAGAAATCGCACTGTTACCGTGAAAAAAAATACAGTATTGCTAAGTTTGAAATATTTGTAATTCTGCTGTCGCATGTTTTATGGAAATACAGCGAGTTTATTTTGTAAAAAAATAAAAAATGTCTTGTCTTATGTCGCCCTCTGCTGACTAGAAATAGCAATGCAATAGTTTGCGGTTGAGTATCGAATGTAGCGCGCAGATGTTTGGGAGATTCCGGTGTTGTGAATAATTGGTTCGGAGTTTGATTCTGGAGTTATTTAAAAAATAAGGGTTCATATTTTGGGGTAGGTTAATACGAGTTAATGCATAGCAAAACTCACTCGGACTACACGTAAATCCCTTCGTGTGTTCAAGAGAGAAATGCTATCTGCAAAATAATTGATAAGACCTAAGCAGTAAAACTCACTCGTCAAAGATTTCATCAGGATACGGCCGTGTGTTGCTTATCCGCGTATGATTGAGATCTCTGTAGCGCACTGTTAAGCGCAAAAAAAACGAGGCAGGCACAGGCGTGCCCAAGGACTGTGGTACAAACCGGTTTAAAGATTATGGCGCGTGAACACCCAGGGCGAAGCTGTGGGAAATCCTGCGCGAACGTTAAGGTGCTGCTGTTTGAGTTTGTTGGTGAAAAGAAACTGCATGTTGGCTAAGTAATACGGACACATAACCGAGGAGGAGACTCTTAATCGAATTCAGTGTGATAATGGATGTCAGTGATGGAGAGAAAAAAAAAACCCTGTTCTTTATTTAAAATATAAGCGCCTAATGATGTGTCCTCGTTTATGTAGGCTAATGACGTAAACGTAAAATGCCATTCCACGCAAGTGTGGGTAATGACTCCATGGAGGCTGGACACGACTTCATAATACCCTTATACTTTTACATACTTACCAAACCAACCCTTCAAGGGTGGTCTTCCTTCGACTTCGCTCTGTGCGAGTTTGGCGATGGTGCGTAGGAACAACAGGTGTTTTAGCCACGTGTTTCGGAGGAAAGCCATGGGTTTACACTGATGTAAAGATACCCTTGTGTCCAGTGCAGTGGGGTTGTTTCATGAACGCAGTTTGAGGAGACAATTGGATATAGACAGCCCCGTGTTGGGCGCCAAATTATATATATATATAAAAAGCTGGCGAGAATAGTCTTATGTCGTTGTTTAAACGCCTCTAACACATTCCATACCACAATGAGTTTCCCCATTTATAAGCAGAGGAGATCGTTCCGTGTTATGCTATAGGCAGGCAGGTCGGGAGGAGACGTTTATAACGTTGCGTAACGGTGCGCATATTACACTTAGCTGCGGGTCCTCTTATCGCGGACGCTCAGTCGTCTCACTAGAAATCACGAGGGACAACAAAGGTGAGAAGTACTAACGGAGGGATCCGGGCTCGTTTTACCGTCTGGAGGAAGTAGGAGCTTGAAACGACCGAAGGCTCTCTGAACGCCGCGCTCGGCTCTTCCCCACACAGTTGCGCCGCTGCTTTTTCCTGTCACAGGTAAGTGGAATAGTTAATTTCAAAGATTTGTTCATTTAAATTGTCTAAGTTTTTATCGAGACCACAAATATCGCACGCCCAAGTTAGACTTCTGTTACCCAGTCCACACTTTATCCGATAGACGAAAACTGATCATTTTGAAATCAGACAAGAATTACAAATGTATAAAACACGGAATGTACTGAACATATATATATAATTTTTATTTTATTTTAAAGACTGAGTTCCGCTCTGCACTGGACCTACAACCCGATCAGATTGGCAAAAATGGGTGACATGAAATTACGAGCGCTGTTGCACAAAAACAATTTTCCTTTGACAGAAATACCGAAGCATACCTTTAGCCATACATGCATGCAAATGCCACGTAAAAGTAGGATTGATTGACCCACGCATTCTTGTCATCGAATATCACCAATACAGCTCTGATACAAACCAGGGGCAAAGTTCTTTGGCGTTAGCCTACTCTGTGACGGAAAAAAAAAACATCTTCCCTACTATAGTAACAAGAGCTCATTGTCGTAACGCATTGGTTCTTTGGCACTGCACCGTGTCGTCTGGAAAGTAAAGAGGCGTATCCCACAGTCAATTACTTTCGACGGTGTCCAAAAACACGAGTACGGACCAAACGAAGTGAACGTGAAGGTGTTTTTAAAGGTATTTCATGAATTTATTGATTAATGGCGCGCTTCATTATGTGAAATACCTTCGCTGCTCAGTTGTTTTAATTTCTCCACTTTATTGTGGTACTTGTGAGTGTGGATGATATGTTTACAAAAGGATTATTTAATATTATGAAGCTTTCCATTGTTTAGACTGAGTTACTGGCGTCAATGCCCTGTAATGTGTGTTAAATAAGTTCTCATATAGTGTATAATTTACATTTTATCACGCATATAAACACTGCGTTGAATCAACACTGAACATTTGAGTGTGGAGCCTACTGGTGTCCATATAGTCATACTGTATGAGCTGTTCTGTAAATTCACTCTGGATAAGAGCATTTACTGAAATGACCAAATGCAAATACAAATGTATTTGAAAGCTGCGGTGGCGCTTAACTTTACTTTGATCCATGCTTATCAAGCAAGGCCGTTCAGAACAGGCTCCGTGGATTTGGCAAGGGATTAAACATTTTAAAAAAAACAAAAAAACGTTCAGTTCAAGAAATGACCTTGTTCCATCTACCCCCAGCAGGATGGGGGCGCTAGATCAGTGGCTGTGGAGGCAGGAATACTGGCTGCCCCCTGGGATAACCTGGGAGGATATGCAAGGTCAGGAGGGTGGCTGGTACCCTCGTCCCCGTGACCTTCTCGTGGCCTTGCCTCTGGCTCTGGGCTTCATCGCCCTCCGTTTTGTCTTTGACAGGTGAGTGAGAGATGGGTTTACCCACCCTACCTGCGTTATGTCTAACACTGCATGCTCAACCCCACCTGTTACTGAAAGCACTGGAGCCCTGTTAGTCAAATCATGGTCCTCCAGGTCTAAGTACTGCTGGTTTTCCACCCTCCCTTTACCTGGGACTCGGGTGTGAAGACAGTCTGGCCAATCAGTAGCACCAATTGTTCAGTTAATTACCTGGGAGAAAGAAAACCAGGGCCGGATCTAGATCAGAGGTGGGCAACTCCAGGTTTTTCCTGCCACCAGTTACCAATTATTTAATTAACCCAATCATTTACATGATCTGATATTTTATCTACATTCCACAATATGAAATGCAGCTGATGAATGTTCTTGTGTTGGTATGCATGTATTGTAGCGTTTTATCGTGGTGTAATTTACGAGTGAATCGGTGATGGTGTATACAACAAATTAGCTGATTGAGCCAGGGTAACTGGTGGCAGTAAAAACCTGCATACACACAGGCCCGCGAGGCCTCTGGAGTTGCCCACCCCTGTTCTAGATCCTGGAAGCACTAGAGCAGGGGTGTCCAATCTTATCGGAAAAGGGCAGGCGTGCGTGTGGCTTTTTGTTTCAGCCCAACACTAAGACACCTGATTCAACTTAAGGTTTTGATTGAACACTCGGGTGTCGTAGTGCTGGGCTAAAACAAAAACCTGCACCCACACTGGCCTTTTTCATTGGCCCCTCTAATCAGGACTGATTTAAACCTGTGACACCAGGTGAGTTAAATCAGTGGCATTAATCACTCAATTAATTATCAGGCATAAAGGAAAACCAACAGTACTATTGGCCTGGAGGGCCAGATTTGAGTATCGCTGCTCTAGAGTCGCTATGGCTACATCTACGGCTATGGCTACATCTACGGCTATGGCTACATGTATGGCTATTAGCTACGGCTAGGGCTACGGCTACATCTACGGCTACATGTACGGCTATTAGCTATGGCTATGGCTATGACTATGGCTACATGTATGGCTATGGCTATGGCTATGGCTACATATACGGCTATTAGCTATGGCTACGACTACGGCTACGGCTACATGTACGGCTATTGGCTATGGCTATGGCTACGGCTACGGCTCTTAATGTTAAGTTGTTTTGTATGGTTACTATTACTACTGTTGGCTGTGGCACTGATGGCCGGGTACTGGCTCAGCTCATTGCCTAAACCTGTGTGTTTTCACTTTTGTTAGTAACTCTGTTTCCCTTATTTCTTGTTGCACTCGCAGGCCATTGCTTTCCACTCTTATGTTGCTGTCTAACATGGAGTTGTGCACTTCTGTTATACATGCTTCTTAACACACTCTTTCATCCAAAGTGACCTGTAGTATATGAATGCTTACATTTTAGTCCCCTGGGATCAAACCCACAACCTTTGCATAGTTATCACAATGATCTACCAACTGAACCATAGGACTGTTGTCCAACATAGTGTTGTGTTCTTCTGTTGTCCAATGCCTTTCCGGGGGCATTTTTAAGCTTTGGCAGTGCAAATGCATTGTATTTTGTCAGACCAATAAAGCATATTTTGTAATTGAAACGGGTAATTGGTTGGTTCTGTGCTCGCCCCATGGGAGTCCCGTCCTGTGCTGTGTGGGCCGATTCCTGGCTGATTTCTCGCGGGGACCCTGTGAGGAGCGTGTAAAGGAGGCGGGCGGCCCTGTTTGTTGTTGTTTGGGTACGACTGGCCAAGCGGCGTGAGTCAGTGCTGCCTGAGGTTTGCGATAAAGGTGTCTCTGAATAACGCGCCGTGAGCTGGCAGCGATTGGGTCTCGAGTTTAGTGCATCTGCTTGTGCGTTCTGTGTCCAGCCTCGTGCCCCTCCACAGTAAACGGGGGCTTCGCCAAATACGGGCCGCTCACCCTAAGTCTGTATGGCTTGTGTCTTTGCACCTTTTAGAAGGGCAGATTGCACTGCCATTTTAATTTTTTTATTTTATTGTTGATCTCTATAGATCCAAAAGTCTCTGCTGGAGAGAGTGTGAATGTTGCTCTTCGTCTCTCTGATTGTTTGCCGTTTGGATCTCCCCTGTCTGGTGATCTGGGGATATACTATGAAGCAAGATTACTTAGTTAGCTGGATAACTGCACTGAGTAAAACCAAGCCTATGACACATCGTTGTACACCTGTTTCTCCTTCTGTGTGCAGTGTGGCAACCTGCATTTTCTTCAGTGAAATTAATAGTTGGAAGAAAAAGTTGTTCAAGGTAACAAGAGTATTTACAGCAGAGATCACATGGATACGTTGTGAGACTGAGGAGAATTAGCAGTGGAAGATTTTTGCCTTCAGGGTCTGTGGTAAAACAACCGTTCCCTGTAGAATGTGTAGAATGTCAGCTATGCAGGCGTTTGCCAGATAAGTGATCGTGGGACATGGCAGGCCAGCGTCAGATGGCGGTCAGACGTGGGTCACCCATATGCATGTGAGGGGAGTGATGGAGCGGTACGTGGGCCGGGTGTACGTGTTTGGCGTGCATTTCCGTCGCAATTCCTGCTGTTAAGAGGAGCGCGTGGCTCGGATTCGCTCGGTTGCTTCCTGTGATTAGAGACACCGCGTTCATACCAGCCGCCAAGAAGCGCCGGGTTGCCACAAAACCGTAGGCCTCGTTTGTCAAGCGAGTTTTTTTATAATTTTTTTTTTTTTGCGGGATTTGTGTCACTTTCCTGTTGATGGACCTGCCATCGTCAGCACGTTTTATTTTTTTCGGGCTTTTTCAGCTTTACTGGACAGCACAGTGTAGAGACGGGAAGAATGAGAAGCGAGAGAGAGGGAACGAAAAAGGTTGTGTACCTGGATTTGAACCGCCGATGTCGCGGTTCGCAACAAGCCTGTGGAAGATGCTCTATAGGCTACGCAAAACATATTAAAGGTGTGTGGAATGGCGCCCCTGATTGAACCAAGCCATTGTAGCATACTGAAGGGAAACCGCAGAACACAATCCTTTGTCTACCCACAATGCACCTGGGCACCACAGGTCACCCAAACTCAAAGGAGTTTTTTTCTGGCAAATAGCAAATGGCACTATACAGTTACCAGTTAAGATGCTCCCTATTGACTCCAGAGCAATGCAAGTTTGTTAGGATGAAAAGCTCTATATAAATAAAACGTTTCATAATAATTATTGCCTTTTTATTGGAGCCGTCCAAATTAATTTATACATTTTAATGAAGTTCTTCATCCTTCTCTTTAGCAAAGTGTTTATATGAAACCCTTGAGGACTGTCAGGTGTGGCCCCAGGGGGCCACCGTAGGGGGCAGTGACTGAGTGCACCGAGTCACCGTGCATGCAGAAGAGAGGGTCTTTGTGAAGCGGGGGTTATAAAACCTCCGTATTTTTGGCTGCTCGCTTTGGCTTTCACTGTCTCCCGGGCAACCATTGACGCTGATGATGTAACCGAGGCTTGGCGCTGTGAGCTGTGAATGGTAAACAGCCCGTTTCGGGAGGGGTACCTGTTTTCTTACTGCACAGGTGTGTGCCGTGGGAGTCATTGCCGAATGGTAGGGATAGCAGGTGTGAAGTTGAGGGGGTGGGGTGTGGGGGGGGGGGTTACAGGTTAGAACAGCAGGCAAGCAGGGGGGGAGGGGCTTGGTGTTGCTGTGGCAGCTGTTTCCCAGGGTAACCAGAGTTGACGCGCTTGCTGGTCTTGACCTTTTCATCCTCTTGAATGAACTTCACTGTCTGATATTTGTGATAGGGCTGAAAATGCGCACATACACACACACACACACACACACACACACACAGTCAAGCAAATTCACATGCACACATAGACAAAATAATTTTTGACTAGCAAATTATCAAACGCATATACACCCACCACACCACGCGCACGTGTACATACGAAACCTCCAAGCCATAAAGTTATTTTTACTCTGTAGAGAGCAGTAGTCCTTTAAAAATACTGAATCATTTAAGTCCTGAATCGGTCCTTTGCACTGCAGTGCTGCTCTTGTTCAGCTCTCTCTCTAGGAGAAAAAAGTTTTTTTTCTGGTATTGTTGCTGCACTTGTTGCCATGACAACCGCCATGCATCCCCCCCCCCCCCCCCAGGTTGGTGGCCGTCCCACTTGGCAGACAGCTGGGCGTGTGTGACCGAACCCGGGTTCCAGTCAGACTCGTACCACACCTGGAGGCTTTTTACACCCGGCACAGCCGCCAGCCCACCCAGGTGAGCGTCCACTGCACACACGCACACACGCGCGCACACGCGCGCACACGCGCGCACACGCAACGGGTGTGTTGCGCCCAGGAATGGTGATTTTTGTATCCTGATTACTTCCTGGGTCAAAGTGTGAAATGAATGAAAGGCAAGTACAGTATTTAAAAAAAAATAAAAATAAAAAATAAAAAAATAAAAATAGGGGAAAAGGAGTCCAAACATGACAGGTTAAAGTTTATATGAACCTGAGGTTATACTTTTTGGGGGGGGGGGGGTGATGGTTGCTGGAAGCAAATTGTTGTATACACATGCACCTGTCTAAATATATACCTGTACACATACACCTGTCTAAATATATACCTGTACACATGCACCTGTCTAAATATGTACCTGTACACATAAACCTGTCTAAATATATACCTGTACACATACACCTGTCTAAATATATACCTGTACACATACACCTGTCTAAATATATACCTGTACACATACACCTGTCTAAATATATACCTGTACACATGCACCTGTCTAAATATATACCTGTACACATACACCTGTCTAAATATATACCTGTACACATACACCTGTCTAAATATATACCTGTACACATACACCTGTCTAAATATATACCTGTACACATGCACCTGTCTAAATATATACCTGTACACATGCACCTGTCTAAATATATACCTGTACACATACACCTGTCTAAATATATACCTGTACACATACACCTGTCTAAATATATACCTGTACACATGCACCTGTCTAAATATATACCTGTACACATACACCTGTCTAAATATATACCTGTAAACATGCACCTTATTTGTGGTGTGGGTACAGGTGTGATTGTTGGGTACAGGTGTGATTGTGGGTACAGGTGTGATTGTTGGGTACAGGTGTAATTGTGGGTACAGGTGTGATTGTTGGGTACAGGTGTGATTGTGGGGACAGGTGTGATTGTTGGGTACAGGTGTGATTGTGGGTACAGGTGTGTCTTTGCTCAGGTGTATTTTGGGAAGCTGGCTCTGGGTGGGAGGCTCACACACCCGTGTGGTAAATTAACCACGTTCACTTTTTTTGGGGGGGTGGGGGGTTTTATCAGCTGGTCTGTTTTCCTCTGGACCCCGAGTTTTAACAAGCTCGTAATCATGGATTTTGCAAACAATTTAACGAAGAATTCCCATATAGGCCTATCATACACTCACACACTGCACACCGATGCTGCTATAGCATAAATGTTATGGCGAGCATCATGCCACTTGTATGTCCAGCATTGCATAGTATTTCAAAATCTTCAGAGAAATTGGCTTGTAGGCGACCCCTTAGAGAAATAAGACGCCCCAGTTGTGTTCAACCTTAAATCTGGAGGATAAATTTAGAAATCGTCAAGTGTTGCTCTATTTGTAAAACAGCCGGGCCAACACTCCTGCTGTCCCCAGGGCCCTGTGTACAACACACGGGTTCGACTCTATAACCCCATGCAATGGCTCAGTAGACTGTCACCATTAGCCCGTATGGTGCGTCACGCAGGCGGGAAAATATGTTGCGTGCAGTGAGGCGGAAGCGCACGGAGCTCCCTCCATTGTGACGTGACTCGGTTCCGCTCCGTGGCTCCTGCGGCTCCTGTGGCTGCTTCGCTCTAAAACTCTCCTTCCCCTTTTTTGTAGGTCACAGGTCATTTGTGAACGACTGCATGCGTTCATCAGACATAGGGGCTCCTCAGTGCCTTATACCCCCCCCCCCCCCCCCAAACTCGCCTGTTCGTTCTCGGCTGCCTACAAGCTGGAAGTAGGACCCGAGGGGAACTGCCAGCCGCCCGCAGGGAGAGTGGTTAGAAACCGGAGCCCTTGTTTTTGTACAGAGTAAGAAAATGGGAGGGGCCCAGGTGTTGGTTTCCTCGAGATCAGCCTCGCTATTGGCAGAGAACAACCTGGGCTCACCAGACCAAGGAAGGCACCCATATTTTTTGTATAATAGTAGAACGGTTCGAGACGAGGTCTCGGCGGAACAGTAAGCTCGCGGGCGACATGAGAATACGCGATAAACGACAACAGAAGGGCGAGCACATATTTACACTCTGAGCGATTAGGCACAAGAGTGACCAGAACATAATCTCAGTGTCTCCGAGTATCACTTGAGAATGATTTGTAAGCTAATTATTAATTCAGTGTGCCTAATGAATCAGTTGGTGGTCTTGAGAGTCAATTCCTCCGATCAACAAACCCACCTTTATCAAATTTATAGCAGTTTTATCAATCGAGTGAGAAAAGAAATGGGGAGAAGGGAAGTAGAAAAGGTCAGGGGTCATATGTGAAAGGTCAGGGGGTGATAGGTGAAAGGTCAGGGGGAAAGTGTGATGTCCTCTGTCTGTCCTCAGAATGAGATACTCAGCCTGACCAAACGGAGTGACCTCACCCAGAGGCAGGTGGAAACCTGGTTCCGTCACCGTAGAAACCAGGACAGACCCAGCAACACCAGGAAGTTCCGTGAGGCTTGGTGGGTTCTCTAGTCTGCCATGGCTTTAATCTTAATTTACCTGTCCAGGTAATCTTAATTTACCTGAGGTTATCCCCCATGGGATACCAAAGTGAAATTGAATCAAATTGTCCTGATTTCATTCCAAAAATTTGCCAGCAAATTAATCTCCATTTTGTGTTGTTGGCAAAATCTGTTTTAAAGTCAAAAGTGGCCATTAAAAAACTGTGTTTTGTCTCATTTTTCAGTTGGCGGTTTGCGTTCTACATGGTGGCGTTCACGGCTGGGCTGGCTGTTATGATCGATGTTAGTGTTTGCCGGTGTCTGTCCGGCTTCCTCAAATGGTGGTGGTATTTTCCGTTACAGTTCTGCTATTTGAAAGTTTAAAGGATGTGCAGGGTTTTAAATTAAATGTCATTGTAATGATATTGAATATTGAACTTTATACCTGCATAAGGGCTTTGATTAAGCGCAGAAAGCTCTGCTTCAACACTGATTAATCATATTCGCCTTTTTGTCTGTGACTGTCTCCTAGGCGCCCTGGCTATGGGATCAGAGGGAATGCTGGAATGGGTATCCACTGCAGGTTAGACACATTCCAGCTTTCCAGATCTACAGTGGGAAAGGGGTATAATGAGCCAGCCTGGTTCCAGCTCTACAGTGGGAAAGGGGTATAATGAGCCAGTCTGGTTCCAGCTCTACAGTGGGAAAGGGGTATAATCAGCTAGTCTGTTCCAGCTCTACAGTGGGAAAGGGGTATAATGAGCCAGCCTGGTTCCAGCTCTACAGTGGGAAAGGGGTATAATCAGCTAGTCTGTTCCAGCTCTACAGTGGGAAAGGGGTATAATGAGCCAGTCTGGTTCCAGCTCTACAGTGGGAAAGGGGTATAATGAGCCAGCCTGTTTCCAGCTCTACAGTGGGAAAGGGGTATAATGAGCCAGCCTGGTCCAGCTCTACAGTGGGAAAGGGGTATAATGAGCCAGCCTGGTTCCAGCTCTACAGTGGGAAAGGGGTATAATGAGCCAGCCTGGTTCCAGCTCTACAGTGGGAAAGGGGTATAATGAGCCAGTCTGTTCCAGCTCTACACTGGGAAAGGGCTATAATGAGCCAGTCTGGTTCCAGCTCTACAGTGGGAAAGGGGTATAATGAGCCAGCCTGGTTCCAGCTCTACAGTGGGAAAGGGGTATAATGAGCCAGCCTGGTTCCAGCTCTACAGTGGGAAAGGGGTATAATGAGCCAGTCTGGTTCCAGCTCTACAGTGGGAAAGGGGTATAATGAGCCAGCCTGGTTCCAGCTCTACAGTGGGAAAGGGCTATAATGAGCCAGTCTGGTTCCAGCTCTACAGTGGGAAAGGGGTATAATGAGCCAGCCTGGTTCCAGCTCTACAGTGGGAAAGGGGTATAATGAGCCAGTCTGGTTCCAGCTCTACAGTGGGAAAGGGGTATAATGAGCCAGCCTGCTTCCAGCTCTACAGTGGGAAAGGGGTATAATGAGCCAGCCTGCTTCCAGCTCTACAGTGGGAAAGGGGTATAATGAGCCAGTCTGGTTCTACAGTTGGAAGTGATGTAATGGAACCCAGGGTTACACAGGGATCCTCACTCTGATGTTTTTGTCTCTCCTGGTATCTCCAGACTATCACAAAGGCTCATTACTGGTACTACATGACAGAACTGGGCTTCTACTGGTCCCTTTTGCTCTGTGTCTCTGTGGATATCAAAAGGAAGGTGAGTTCTATCGGCCTCTGACGCTGTAATGTAAGATCAGTCCGCCCAGCCTCTGGAGATATGCTTTTTGAGACAGGAAAATATTCCTTTTAAAAAAAAAATTGCCATCTCCAATCCCACCCAAATTTGGAATGTCCAACTCACAAAACTATGATATGCCCCCTGCTGCTGGCACGGGAGAGTGGAGACAACTCCACGGTTCTCCTCCAAAACATGCCGATGCTTCTTTACGCCGCACTCACAAGCCGCACACGTGCAGAGTGGGGCGAGGGAGACCCAGTCAAACCCATCGTACGCAGAGCGCAAGCCTCAGGTGTCCGGGCGTCCCAACGGGGGTCGGTCGAGCAACGGACACTGCTGTCCCCGCCGCCTGAATCCCACCCATAAATCCCACCCATAAATCGCCTGGGTGACGCGAAGCCAATCGTGCGCCGGCCACAGTCGGCACCGGCACCGGGTCGGATTCAGTCCAAGAAAAAATATTATTTTGTGGCGCACCAGGAAATAACTCCACTTGTGGCGAAAATTTGAGCTCAGATTTTTCAGGGAAACTTGATCTCAAAAAATGCCCGTTCCAGGTGCCTAGGTATGTCTGGGATTCCCCTGCTCTTATTCTGTGGGTTTATCATTATGAATCAGACACTACAAGCCTACAGCAGAAGGACAGTAAAGGGCTTAAGGAACCGGTCTTTTAACAATGCTTTTCAACTGGGGAACTAACCCTGAATGACTTCAGTGTGTATTCAGTTGTATAATGGGATGGGTATACGAAAATCATAAGATTTAGTGATTGCTTCTGGAGTGACCGTACCGTTGCCCTTTTTGAGATTTTTATAAAAGCGGTATACTATTATAAAAGCGGTACACTATCAGGAATTCAGGATACAAAGATTGTCTTCCGGGTCTTTTTTGTCCTTGCAGTTATGAAATCAGAATTCATAATCAGTGTTAAGCACCACACATCTATTACAGCAAAAAAATAAAAAAATCTATTATGTGTGTTTTACGGTAAAAACAAGTGGTGGACTGAATAGATATAGTCTCTCTGGACTGTGAAGTAGGAAAACGCAGTTATTCACTGATTTGTTGGAGAGTGACAGCTTGGCTTTACTTTTTGGTTTAAGGTTCAGTGAAGAGGCTTTATCACAGGGGACTCTGCATGCATACATAATATGAAGATTACACAAGGGTTAAGTCACTCTGCTAAGCAAATAAACTCACTCTGGATCCCTTGTGTTAGGTCCTCGTCATGCTAGCAATTTTCCAGGGACATCGCTGCTCGCTCAGTGTCCGTTGGCTTTTTGTCTTTTGCTCTTCCTTTTCAATTCTATCATTCAACAGGCCCCGGGAGCAGGAAATACATTTCCCAAAATCCACAGCTCTCACTTTCCTCCTTAGAAACACAAATGCGTCAAATCAAGTCATTTGGAGGGCATTTTTGTTTGAGTTTCTGTGACCACATTTCAGTTTGTATTACATGGCCAGTCACACAGCTCTGGTGTGGTGATATCATCTTTGTGTGTGTGTGTGTGAGGGGGAAAACTTCCTTGTTAATTTTTTCTTTTTGCAGTTGCAAGTCATTATGTAACAGGGCTTCTAACGTCAGGTTTAGTAATGAGGCGCTGTTAATCACCACATAGTCCCTAAGGAGCGACTTCCCCTTTACCCACAATGCGCTTTGGCTTGCCACAGCATGTTTCAGACCGTGTTTGTGTTCCTACTATACAAATATAGTAGTAGTATGTACTTCAAACATAATTAGTAAATTTAAGCGCTTTTAATTTTGGATTGGATGTTATGTGAATGGTATGTCAGTTAGTGGAATTTACACTAGAGGCATATCTCATAAAAGACTAAAATAATAATTCTCAATAGAATAATAATGTAAATTGCTGTAATTACCATAATATGCAGAAGTTATATAAACCTTCTTGTATTGTGCTGATACAAAGGGGCTTTTAAACAAACTGAAGTGGTTTTGCTATAAATTTTGTATATTTAGGTTTTCCCACATCGCTTAGTTTTTTAATGCCTGTATAGTGTAATGATAAGGTGAGGCACTGCCTTTGTCCCCATGAGAAAGGTACTGTAACCTGAACTGCTTCATTAAATTATCCAGCTGTATGTTGGATGCAATGTAAACTGTGAAAGTTTGCGTCCGCTAAACGTTACTGTAAATGTGACCTGTAGGATTTTAAAGAGCAGATCGTTCACCACGTCTCCACCATCTCGCTGCTCGGCTTCTCCTACTGTTCCAACTACGTGCGCATTGGCACGCTGGTGATGCTCCTCCACGACTCCGCGGACGTCCTGTTGGAGGTAAGAGTCAGATCCAACTGAATCCAGTCTAGACAGGACCACCACCACTAGTTTCTCTTTTTGCCTGTTTTTCCCTAATTTTGAATGCTCAATCATATGGGAGTCATCACCACAGTGGCAAGTGCAAGTGCAAGTGCAAGTGCAAGTGCAAGTGCAAGTGCAAGTGCAAGTGCAAGTGCAAGTGCAAGTGCAAGTGCAAGTGCAAGTGCAAGTGCAAGTGCAAGTGCAATGCTGGAGGGGTGGGGTTGGATCCTGGTGGGTGGGGCTTCACATCCAGCCCCGCGCATCAACTTGTGCAGTTGATTAAATACAGTTCTGCCTTTCGAAAGCTCAGGATTGGACTAAGGGGTAGGAATGTCAAAGGGCGGGAGGTTGGCTTTATGCCCCACCGTCCTGCAGCCCCACCCACCTGCAGTCAGATGCCTCAACATAGTTTTGCCTCTTCTGAATCATGACTTCCGCCTGCATTTCATAGCCCACCAGGGGGGTATTTCACTAATCGGGTTTTTCATTAAGGAGTTAGCCGGCTAACGTTTGTGAACGTTTTGAATTGGATGAGGTTACTTACGAGAGTTAACTCCTTAATCCTGCTTTGTGAAACACCCCCCAGGTGTCCTCCTTGGTTCCGCCATTGAGCTGGTCATGATGCACAAAGGCTCAGGGTATTATTCCCCTTCAGTCAGCGGCAGTATGCCGCTTTTATTTTGAAGTGCTGTCACTCCTGAAAGCAGATCATGACTCTGTGCATGGAGTCACTTAAACCGTAATCATGTCATTTTACTGTTCTGGTACTGTTTCCCCCTGTCTCGCTCTGAAGACAGGCATCTCTCCAAACTCTCCAAATCACGTCTAGACATTTGTCTTTTTTTTCTTTTCTTTTTTTTTCAAATGAAAAAGACAATTGTTTTAAAAAGAGAACTCGTTGTCCTGAGACTACAGATTAAAATGAGACGTTTGTGCCCGATGGTATCACTCCGTTAGCAGCATAGCTTTTTGGGATGTTGAAATGTACACCCCGTGCCCTCCGACGCCATCAGTGATGCGTGTTCCGCTGAGTGAACCTCAGGTAAAGCACCTTTGTGTACCTGAGACAGGTGGGTTTGCCGGCTGGCAGACAGTGCGCTTTGTGCTGAGTCATGCAGGTATGTGAGAATGACATCACTCCCACCCCCTGCACACAATGGGAAAACCACATTCACAAAAATAAGCTCTGTTATTGAATTTGTCTGAGTGCCTTGTTTCAATTAAGAGCTTAATTTTTTACTAAGGCCTTATGGTATTTCCCTGATTCTTAATCAGTGTGTGGGTTACTTACCTCATAGCTGATTTCATTATTTCAAACCCTACCCACCTATGGCCAATATAAGGTTGACCATCAACTGCAGTTAAAGCACAGAACATCTCCCTTCTATCAAGTAAGGTTGTTGGAAGAACGTGTTTTAAGTTCTTCTGTTTATTTTTCCTTCAATTATTTTAACATTGTCCAGGTTCAACTGATTTTTACAGTTGGTTTTATAATCCAAAATGAACATGGGATATGTATTCCTCATGACAATTTGACATTCACAGGTATTTCTGACAAAAAAAATGTAGCAAATAATCCTTCAATAGACTAAGTGTCTAATTAAGAACAATCAACAGTTGCGACTATAGTTAGAATGAAAACCAGCATACACAGAGGGTCTCCAGGTTAGAGAATCCAGGTCCGGGTTAGAGAATCCAGGTCCGGGTTAGAGAATCCAGGTCCGGGTTACAGAATCCAGGTCCGGGTTAGAGAATCCAGGTCCGGGTTAGAGAATCCAGGTCCGGGTTAGGGAATCCAGGTCCGGGTTAGGGAATCCAGGTCCGGGTTAGAGAATCCAGGTCCGGGTTAGAGAATCCAGGTCCGGGTTAGGGAATCCTGGCGTTATTTAATACAGCATGTTGCTATGATGAGATGGGGACCAATGAGTACATTATAAATTTGGAGAAAAAAGAAAGTAATCCAAATGAAATCAGGTGAGTCGTTGCAGGGGATGGTATGAGTCAGATTATTGGTGATGGTAGGAGTTTGCGATTGATCTTTCCTGCACGCTGTCTCCGCAGTCCGCAAAAATGTTCAACTACGCCGACTGGAGGAAGAGTTGCGATGTCCTGTTTGTCATCTTTACTCTGGTGTTTCTGGTCACTCGTCTTGTGGTGTTTCCCCTCAAGTAAGTCCGTCTGATCGACTGATCAATATGATCAGCTTTGAGCCAAAGTGCATGCATACGTTTGAGTGATTAAGGGTGACGGATGAATGGCTGTGATCGGAACGCACCCATTAAGGGCTCACTTGGATTTAATGTCTGTGTTGCATGACGTTATGTCTCCTGGAATCTCAGGCTAATTCGATTTGATTTGAATTGATGACTCTTTCAATTTAGTCTGATTTTATTTTAATATTTTTTTGAATTGGGTTATTTTATTAGAATTTATTGGAATCTGTTTAGAAAAGATGAAATGCCACATATTACCAAATGTCTTCCCTACCACAGTCTGCTGTGTTAAAAAAAATTAAAAAGCGCAAAAACAAATACATTTTACCATCAGTTTCTTTCACGGTAGCACTTGCATTGAGCAACACTGCAATAAGCCTGACTGAAAGATCATTTAAGTTTATTGAGATTGTAGTCAGTTAACTGGGCCAGGCCAAGGGGAGGTGGACATCAGTAGCAAAATTTGAAACCTTATGAAATGACTTCCTATCTGCCTGATCTTGAAGCCAACATTCCAAGGTGTACAGAACAAAGAAAGTATTGAATTATCTCTACTAGAAAAAGAGTTATGGGCTTTTAAATCCATTGGGGTTGACGAACTTGAACAGATGCACTTTCCCCGTGATTCTATCCTATAACAATAGTCTTACTGAGCAACTATTTTTAATAAAGTATGAATAAATGGCATTTTTCTAATGATGATATGAATAGGCATCCCAGTAGAGTGAATGGTTTAGGATAAAAAGTCACAGAATCTTTTTGACAAGGTATTAAAAAATTTCCCGATTCTCATTTTGGCCTGTCCCTCCGTTCAGTTTTTTTAACATGAATTTTCTACTTGGAGAGGGGAAACATTCCAAAAGAAAGCTTATTGGGATGTGTCTAGATGTAGTATAACCAGTTTTGAAAAAAAGTTGGCAGAATTATAATTTTGAGGGCGGTGAAAATGTGTCCCTCCGTTACCATGACCATCTGACTTTAAACCTCGCCCCATAAAAATAGAGCAGCACAAGTGGCTTACCATTTTGCATGTTCATATTTAATTGGTAAGCGTACAATATGAAAGAGAAAGATAACCCTTTTCACCTCAGGAACCGTATGATATGCATGTCTGAAAAAAGTGTAAAAAACAGACGTTAATTTTGCGTCCCTCTGTTACCGCCCTGTTACTTTTTTCCCTCAGTTTGTAGTCTAAGGTAGCCTTTATATAATACCAGTTATTTTACTCAGCCTTGGATAGAACAGGAGTACTAGGGCAAAATACAGCAAAAGTGTCCCTCTGTTACCGCTTAGCCTGGCCCAACTGTTTCCTGTGTTCCACGGATAATGCGGACCTGAATTTGAGTCTACCCCATCCATCAGTAGCACATTCACCCGTCCCTAAAACCTCATTAAGTAACTTTTTCTCAAAGCCTGTGTTCTTTTGCTCTTGTTAGTACAACATGTTTTAAGGCTCAGTTAGGTAGTTATGTTCTTATTTGTTTTAACGTATTTTAATGTCCTATGTTTTAATGCATTCTAATAGAGTAGTTGTCAGTCAGGTTGGCATTTCTCACGTGTTCTGTCTCTTGGGGGCTATACATTCTCCCTTACTGAACTTTGACCCCCTGAACTCTGCCCTTTTGTATGCACGGTAAGAACGTCTGCTAAATACCAGTGATGTAATGAGTCTTATCTTCAGAATTGAGTTTAATTAGTCGTCCCAGGTGTGTGCACCTCTGATCACTCAGATCAACAGTTCTTATGAGTAGTTATGAGGATTCCCTCCCCCCACACACACACACACACACACACACACACACACACACACACACAGACTCAGACAAAGGCACACACACACCCACACATACACACAGACACACACTCATGCACACAGATGCACCATCAGCAAAAATCCACAGACCCATCAAACAGAAAACGTTGGGAAAGATTCCGGTTTGACTCCCATTTGGTTATATAAATATATAAAGAATGCCTCGCACAGCCTTAGGACTCAAAACACAAGTTCTGTCAGAGTCTATTCTGTCAGGGGGGAAAAAAAAAAACATTTCAGAAAAACAACGTTCGTGGGAAATCCACGAAACTGGAAAGATGTACGTATGTCTTAGAACATTTACCCTTTTACATTTAACGTTTAAAATCCTGGGCAACAAAATGTGATCTGCAAAGTCTGCTTTTACGTCTAATAACTCCAAGTTGGACTTCTTAGCTAAAACTGAAGGCGAGTGCTGTATGTGGGTCTCCTCACGTTTCCCTCCCTCCCATGCTTAGAGTAATCCACACGACCCTGGTCCTGTCCATGGAAGTCTTCTCCCCGTTCTTTGGGTACTACTTCTTCAACGTGCTGCTGCTGGTGCTCCAGGCCTTGCATGTCTTCTGGGCCTGGTTTATCCTTCGCATGTTCTACAAGTTCATCTTCCGGGGCAAGGTGAGCACAGGTCCCGGGGGTCTTCCAGACCCAACCAAATATGCCAAAACTCGCCCCTGGTCCACATTCGGAATCAATAACCCCCCTGCCCCCCCACCGATACACAATCTCTCTCCCATCCCCCACCGATCAGTCCACGTTTGCAATCCTCCTCCCCCTCCCTGAAGTTATTTCTAAGCTGTTCTCTGTGAGAAATTCTCCAGAAACGATGAGAAACTGTACACCCGTTGTCGGCACCCCCCCCCCCCGGCTATTTGACAGCAGGGGCTGGGTCCAGGCATGTAGGAACTGTAGAGTAGTAGAGTAGTAGAGTAGAACCTCTGGCACAAACACTGAGGCACCTGTGTCTGTCTCTCTATCTCTATCCTGTTTTTTTAAATTTTTTAAAAATATAAAAGTCCTTCTTGGAGACTTCCAATGAAACTGATGAAAATTATGAAAGAATTAATCATTTTTTCCAATGAAACCGATGACAAATTATTATAATATTATGATTAATTATTAATAATAAATTTTATTTATAACGTGCTTTTCCTACGCTCAGTGATTTACAGCACTGCAAATACAGTAACATAACCATGAATAAATAGACTTAAGCAAGCCAAATGTACAGAAGTGACACGTGTTACTTTGGTGACAATGAAAGGGAGTGTGCAGAGAGACTAGTTGGAGCGGGTTAGAGAAGTTTAATCTGCATTATAGGCTATATAATAGTACTACTGTATAATATTATTTCTATTAAGTTTGCAATTTGGTACCAGAGTGTAGCGTGTACCATGACACTGGACCAGGGGCCTACTCCTCGTAGTTGGCTAACTGCACTAAGTAAAATCTGGAACAGTGTTTTTGCTAGTTCATATGTTCCGGGTTTTACACAGTTATCTAGCTAACTCAGTCAGCTATGGGGAATAGGACCCACTACTTTAGCATGACAAGCCACCCAGTAGAGCGCAAAAGATGTGTTTTTTACGCGGTATATTTTTTGTCTGTTAGGTGGGACGAGATGAACGCAGCGATGAGGAGAGTGGAGACGATGATGATGAGGAGGAGGAGGGAGAAGAGGAAGCGGAGTGTGGTTGGGAAAAGAGGAAAGACGCCCTCAATGGCGGACTGGCGGTCCTCACCAACCTGACCAATCAGAGAAGCAGCCCAAGCAACCGAATGCCAAATTCCAGATAGGGAGGCAGAAATTGTCTCACTGTAAGCAAAACACTTAAAAAGTGGCAAAAGGTGAAAAACGGGCCTGGTGACTCTAAAAAAAATAAATATATATATATATAATAACACTGGTATTTCCAGTATTTTGCCCCAGTAGCTAATGGCTTGTGAAAAAGGTGTACTTTAAGTCCACACTCTGGGACGCCACCTTTGGAGGCTAAAAGTTTAGTGAGTAAACCACACATTTAGGTTGGCCGATTTAATGTTATTTTTTATTTTTTTTCTCATGATGACCGCTGCTATTTTTTATTATTATGACCCTGAATGTTATTCATTTCCCCCCCCCCCCCCCCCCCCCATACGTTTGTCTTTCTGTCTGTCAGTCTATTTTTCTCCGGTCTATGGTCTGTACCCAAAGGCGTGTGAACTGTAAATTACATTTTCCTGCAAGATACTGAGACCGAATCAAGGGGACAAGGATATGAAATATCTGACTTGTACTTTTTCATTTTAAAATTTTCTTCCTCGTTTACATTACTGCTGTGCCAGCCTTAAGGAGCCCTGTGGCTGAAGTGTGTGTGACTACTTTACACCCTACAGGCCACACACAGTACTACAGGAGAGCCAGTGACTATTTTACACCCTGCAGGCCACACACAGTACTACAGGAGAGCCAGTGACTATTTTACACCCTGCAGGCCACACAATGTACTACAGGAGAACCTGTGACTATTTTATATCCTACAAGCCACATAGTACTACAGGAAAGCCAGTGACTATTTTACATCCTACAGGCCACACACAGTACTACAGGAGAGCCAGTGACTATTTTACACCCTGCAGGCCACACAATGTACTACAGGAGAACCTGTGACTATTTTATATCCTACAAGCCACACAGTACTATAGGAAAGCCAGTGACTATTGTACACCCTAGAGGCCACACACAGTACTACAGGAGCGAGCTATGACTCCTGAGCTATAAGGAACGGCTGAGAGAAAACCGGTAGCTTGGATCCTTGGTCGTGATTGGCTGATGTTGTAATGAGGCTGATGTTCAAACATGCAATTGGTGGGCCCAGCCACCTGCACTTAGGGTGAGCGTCTTTACGAGCCGCTTGGGAAACCCAAATTATATGGTACTTATTTAAGAGGGACATCTTTTGAAAGTAATGTAGACCTACCTTTATTAGTTTTAAAGAGTGCTTGACATTGCTTTCCTTTTGTCAAATTTAATGTAGAACCTGATGTGTGCACACAGCGCACGAGATGGTCTGGTCATGAATTCAAACCTGATGTCCTAATGGAATATTGCATTTTTGAACTTCCAATGCTTGGCTGCAGAGAAATTTAACTTTGACCAAGCTTTTCAAGTTAAAATTGGACAAGGATAAAACGGTTTAGCCTATTTTGTCACAAACTTTATGGTACATTATTGCAGTGATCACTTTGAATTATATTGCATAGTGTATGGGCTCAAATTTGGTTTCTCAAGTATGTGGATCATCAAAAGTGTGTAATGTACGTAGTGTGCGTAATACGATTACTTGTATGCATTGAAAAACATGAAAGCTGTTTGCTCTGGGCTTCTAATGGGACCTGTGTCCCTAATGGACGTAATGCTGAAAAACTTGTGTAACTTAATGGATCTACAAAAAGTGAAATTACATGGCTGCACGCAGGTTCCCAAACCTTATACGTCCCCTTCCCTCAGATGAGGAATCCACACCGGATGCACAAAACCGTGACGTCTTACTGCCAATGAACACGACACAATGCACAAGGGTTCGCCCATCAAGTCTAACAAAAGGTGAGGTTTTAACTCGTTACGAAAGGGTGCTAATTACAGCCATGTTAAATATGTATGGCTATATGAATTATGAATTATAGATGCCGCCTTGTTTTTCAGAGCACTGTGTTGAGTTAGTGAGTTGTAGGTTCGGCCTCGAAAAACGTTGGTAATGACTTTGTCGGCAGGATGTTGAAAGGACCATTTGCTTGGGCGCAACATCACTTTACATTACAGGCATTTAGCAGACGCTCTTATCCAGAGCGACTTACACAACTTTTTTAGCATTTTTTACAAATTATCCATTTATACAGCTGGATATATACTGAAGCATTTCAGGTTAAGTACCTTGCTCAAGGGTACAACGGTAGTGTCCTACCTGGGAATCGAACCTGCAACCTTCCATTATACTACACTGCTGCCCCTTAAAATACATTGAGAACAATTAATTTTACCTGTAACAGATGTTTGTGCTTTTATTGTTCTCCTACACATCAATGGTAAGTTGATTTACCCTATAAGGGTTCCCCGACAGCAGTGGTCCCGAACCCTATTCCCGGAGATCTAGGGTGCGTCCCAATAGTCGAAAAATGCCACCTTTCCTCCTCCACTACCACTCCTCTACTCTGTGCCCCGGAAACGTATCTTTGTGTTTTAATCTGTCACTGATTACATCTTAATTACATATTAATGCTTACATATTAATGTCTTGACGCAAACCGCAATGTCATGTACATTGGATACTGTACATGCAAATACTTGTACTCGAAATGTACATAAAATGTTTTGCATATTTCCGGGTAGGAGAGGAGTGGAGGGAGGTGGGGAGTGAAGAATATTGGGACGCAGCCCTACCGTCCTGTAGGTTTTCACTTCAACCCTAATTTGGCACACCTGATTATACTAATTAGCAGCCCAACAAGATCTCTAGGTGTTGAATGAGGCGTGCTTTGTTAGGGTTGGTGTGAAAATCTACAGGGCGGTAGATCTCTAGCTGTTGAATGAGGTGTGCTTTGTTAGGGTTGGAGTGAAAATCTACAGGACAGTAGATCTCCAGGAACAAGGTTGGGGACCACAGCTTTAGGGAAATGCATCAGCTTATCTTTATTGAGCACATTTAGCGAAGTGTGTGATACCTGTTTGACTGGAAGCACAGATCTATACATCGTGTTCTACATATCAAACAACAAGAGGCGGTACTTATGAGTTCCAGGCAAGCTGCAGGTGCTCCACTGACGGGCTGGGGTTGCTATTGCATGGTGAGATGGGGATCCTGAGATGTAAGGTTAGGGCATTGGAGGGCCACAAGGTCTCCTGGTTGTTGATTCATTTCAGCACACATCTTATTGGCATTGTTTGGCAATACCTCATTTCCAAGGCCTGAACTGGTTGCCAAGTGAAAGGAAACCATGAGGACCGTGGTTTATAATGCCCTGGTCTGATCCGAAATAAAATCTTATGGAAGACGGTCATTTATGTTTAAACAGTCTGGCTTTGTACGTTTTAGGCCTTTAGCTTAAGTTCTCCCATGAGTATTATGGCCGAGTATTCTTAAGTCTTCAGTACTAAGCAAAGAAAATGACTAGCGCTGTCCTTCATAAACACATGTACATCCTACATGAAAACTCCACTTCCAAGAGATGAGCTCCCCCTAGTGGGAGGCCAATGATATAACAATAAAATAAAAATAAAAAACCTGTACCATTAAACTGATTTGAGCTAAAAATGACGCACCACTGTCTTCCCTACCATTGCCACATGTTTGTTTTTGTTTTTTTGTCGTGTGAAGTTTGTACAAATTCACAGGAGTTATTTACCCTGGTTTGAAAAGATGGGAGCGAGAAAAGCCGTTTACCTGCCAACCGTAGTGTTAAGATGCTCTGCTTGTGCATTCAGAAAACAATATGGCCGTGTACGAATCAGCGCACTTGCCTACTATTCAGTATGCCAGTTGACACTTTAAAAAAAAAAAAGCTGTTAAGTACACGACTGTTCTGAAAATTGAATGTTCTTACTATCCCTGGATGATATGCTTATTTCTGGGTTTTTGCTGATAATGGTATGGAGGATATTTTTTTGCATACTGCCTGTCACTAAACAGTATGTAGTAAGCAGTATACAGTATGCAATGCATAGTAAACAGGACGCTGTAGGCTCTGATTCGGACACAGCCTATGTCTCCTGTGTCTTCGTCTTCTGGATTAAAAAAAAAACTGCATTTTGTTCAAAAGATTCAGCAGGTCGTGGTTTGGTGTGTAGAAGGCTTTCGAGGCCCATGCAATTTGGGTCAGCACAACATTGTTTCATGCACAAAAAGACATCTAGCAAAGCAATGTTTAGAAGAAATGGCACAAAGGATAAGAAAAATAAACAATTTATTACAGCCCCCATTTTGATTCTGAACATCATATGCTAGTGCTAAAATCAAAACTTGTTCATCACATTCTGGTTCTACTAAAATACTAAACTATTTAAACGGGACAACTCATTTTTAAATTGTAAAACAAGAGCAGATGTGATAACATTACCCATTGTATCGACTAGACACACAATTGTAATTCCCTCAGACACAAAAACATGGGCACTCCACCTCACAATTAGAAAAAAATAAATTGTAAACAACCGTTCACACCTTCACTCCACAACGTGTAGCGTTGTGTTGGTGTCACTGAATACCCATAATTTAAAAAAATGAGGAAATTAAAATGTAATATTTTGAGGGGTCTCGAGGTTTCACGCGGTTTTATCCATTAGAACACAATGACATCACACAGGTCAAAGACGCACGGAGGGCTCGAGGATGACGGGGCACGCCCACTACCCCTCCTGCTGCTGAATGAACGGGTTTGGAATGGCCTCCATGCCGTCCTGTGGAGAGATGAGCACCACGGACGTTCCGCGACACACTACCAGGCCCAACTGCCTCGTGTCCTCTGTTAACTTGTACTGGTCATCTGGGTCTGTGCACAAAAGGTAAGCGATTAGCTACCATGGTAACAACATTGGCAACGCGACCGTTATATTGAGCTGTGCAAGTCGCCTCAATGGAAATAAATTTCTGCAAGATTATTGCTACATGAGCCTTACCTCGCATGTACTCAATAGTACCGTCAAGTACCAGATTCAACAGTGGGTCAAAGCCTTTGAGAACACCACTTGCTGTGGAAACGTACAAAAGGTTTAATCTGGGTTTGCCTTTGTCGCCGTTCAGAGATGCCTAGCTTGGTAGTGTTCTTTTGAGTATTTAGCTAATTCGGTAGCAAGTACTAGGTAGCTGACATTGAATGGCAATATAAAACATCCATTTTACCTTCTCGACCCCCTTGAAACTTGACTCGAATAGTTTTATCGATGTACTTAGAAAGGTCAAATATACTTTCTTTCTTTTTCTTCTCTTTATCCTAGGTTAAAGGAAAAGTGAAATTACGAGCAGTTAAGCCAACTTGCTTTTGTTGCTATAGGCTATACGCTCACGCATGTAAAGCAAGCGATACCCCATCCACACACACACATCCAACATATTAAAGGGTTTTTCTGCACTCATAAAGTGGTAAATGACCGCGTTAAAAATAATTTTTAAATATATTTTTCATTCAGACCATGTAAGTGATGTAGCCTACTCACCGCCATCTTTTAACTCCAAGCAGCTCCGCCCTTTGACTCTCCAACTTTGACCTTTTGGTCGATTTATACCTTAATTTCGGTCAAAATGAATCGTTCTCGATAATGTTTTCCTATCCTAGAAAATGGCCCTCTGGAAAACCTTTAATTATCTATTTAAATCAAAATTTCAGTTTTTATCATGATTGACTGTTTTAATCATGGGGGTAGTTTTTGATTGACAGTCCAGTCCACGAATTAAGGTTTTTCAATGTTGTAGCGCATGGCCAGTAAGAGAGTAGGGAGGCGGACCATGACGTAAGGTAATTGACGTATTCCTAGCCACACATGACGGATTCCCCCGGGAGCTGGATCATAAATACCCAATCAAAAGAGTGATGTAGAATGGGGCGGGGAATAGCTAAACAGCTGTAGGATCCACAGTAGAGCAGCGCCGTGGAGTGGGAGACAAAAAAAACAAGGCAGGCGTCATGAGGAGTAGGATAACACTAATTTTTGGAGCTATATTTGTCAATCAGGTGAGAAGATCAAAATTTCTACCGTTAATTGCCGCGTGTCCCTAGACGACGTGCTGTTTTGACATGTTCTTCTCTTAGTCTTAAACGTATTTTAAATTTGTGGACATAAGTTACATTTTCACATTGATTTTTACTAGCTAACGTTAGCGACATGAGAAACGCCGCCGAGCGAGGGCGCTGATGTCTCAGGGCCTTGCGGAGAAAAGTAACTAATCCCCAGTATTATCCCCAGCCAATGCTAGCTAGTTAGCTCGCTACTTTTAGCGTAGTGTTAAAGCCCCTGGGGCAGCGGGTCAGCCATAACAGGCTCTAGTTAATTAGATAATTTGCTAGCTGGCTGCCTTTCAGTGTTCTCTCAGCGCACAGTTTCCATTCCCATGCGACAAATTGGTTTATATTAGCTTACTGTTATTGGACATATCGCTCTTTGTCATATGGTGGCAGAATAGCCGATGGGTACAAACATTCACAGCCCACGGACTGAAGATAGCTGCTCCCCAACGGGTCCCACTGTCGAGCTTGGACAAAGTTGTAGTTCTTTTGTTTGCTAACGTTAATAAATACGACTCGCACATAATTTGTGCAAACTAATGTTGTTAGTCATGTCATTTATGGAATTAACTGTTACACATTTACTTTTGCTTATGTTGTAATTAGCAACTTAATGTAATGTAAACTACCTAACGTTAAAGTAAAAGCTATCCTATCCTTTATGACATCAAAGGCCATATGTGTTAAGAAAATGTACCAGAATATTGAACAATTGTACTTTTGGAAAGCATGAAGAGAGAGTGATCGATAGCTGGAACAACTTATCCAACAAATGCGCTGGAAAAAAGTTTCCAGTCCAGGAGCTTTTGCTAATTTACAGTTCTGTTGTTTGGGACTCGGTTAAGTTAGAGCCTTTTAAACCAATGTAAAGTATGTCATACTATATTCTGTCGCTGTAGCTGCTACACTATCCAGTATGTATTATAATTCATACGTAACGTGTTAATGGACGTGTCCTTTTATTGACAGGTGCTGGGAGAGTATGGAATGGCACATTTTAGTGACCAAGGTGTGAAAAAGGGCAAAGATTACTGCATATTTTTTAACTCGCAATGGGCTCGTCTACCTCAGGATCTCCACAAAGCAGTGAGTAGCACCCTGTCTCCACTGGAATACTAAGACAACTAAAGAAGGATTTGTTAAGCCATTCAAAATATGTTTTTGTCCTTTACATTAAACGTTGACATGCAGTTGGTCCACTGTGTTTGCATAGATGAAAAGTAACACGGTATGAAGTTGGTTCCAGAAAGGTGGGCTCTTACTCTGATGGTATGGATATATTGGCAAAAAATCAATGCGGGATAATTGTTTTGTTAACTGGGCTTGGAGAGAACCTCACATTGCATTACATTGCTGATTATTACTTATACAGAATGACTTAGGCACATTTAATTTATACCCACAATCGATTTTGTATGGTTGGATTTTGTTATGGTTTCTTTTATGATGTAATTCTCCTTTGAGCGCCTTACTCAGGACACCAGTAGCTGTGCCCTACGGTGAGTCGAACCTGCAACCTTCTGGTGCCGAGTCCAGTTCTGTAACCACCGGGACACATTAGGCCCCATTAGGCCTGCATTAACTGCAGGTTCGGTCGCTGCTTCCTGAGGGGAAAATGCACGTCAATTAGATTCCAAAGTAAACTAAAGTAGCACTTTGGAAAGGGTGCCGTGGGCTCTGTATTTAGCCTCCCCTTTGTGTGAATCGCCGGCTGTGCTTCCGCAAGCTTTTCATGGTCACCGAGTCTGTAAATAGACGGAACTTCGCTAAGTTTTACCTTGAGGCGTTTAACCGATGCTTTCATCCTGAATGAATTACACAGCCTTGGTTCTTTTTTTGGCTGTTTTTTTTTTTTTCTCCTAACAATCCATTTATAGAGCTGGATATTTAACTGCAGCGTTGCTCAACGGTACAGTGGCAGTGTCACGCCTGGGAATCGAACCCGCAACCTTAATTCCGTGCCCATCTCCCTAACCGTATATTGCATAATAATGGCATAACCTGTGATTATTTTTGTTCAGTTGTTCATCAGGAGGTGAGTAAGACAGCTGGGCACTAAACTGATTATGAAACTAGCGCTCTTGCTTCACCCTGCTGCCAGGCCTTTAATGGGGTCTGTGTACCTGACCAAAAACTGGGACCCCTCAGGGGACAACACGGTGGTGAATTGGCTCCTCCCCTTGGTTCTGGAAGGGCGTGTAGGGTCTCAGGGCGTGTAGGGTCTCAGGGCGTGTAGGGTCTCAGGGCGTGTAGGGTCTCAGGGCGTGTAGGGTCTCAGGGCGTGTAGGGTCTCAGGGCGTGTAGGGTCTCAGGGCGTGTAGGGTCTCAGGGCGTGTAGGGTCTCAGGGCGTGTAGGGTCTCAGGGCGTGTAGGGTCTCAGGGTGTGTAGGGTCTCAGGGCGTGTAGGGTCTCAGGGCGTGTACTTCCTCTTTCACAGCAGGGCTCTAGAATTCAATTCTGCTGAGCGTCTGTAAAGTTCTGTCTGCTTTCTGAAATCTGAAGTGTGAAATTGCTCATATTGTCCAAACAGGAGTACGGTAAAGAAATAAAAATGCTTGTGCTGTCGGACTCAACTTTTTGTGGGCTTTTGCAAAAGTTTAATTTTGAAGAAGGCAAATGAAGAGAAACTCTCCTCTGATTGGTTTCTTCTCTGTGTTCTAAGTCCCGCCTCCAGATCCATGACCTCACTACATCGGTGCTGTGCTCCCCGTCTGAGGTGCCCGAGGGGGGGGTTCCCCAACCGCATTCCCATGGTGCTCAGGGGTAACTGCACCTTCTACGAGAAGGTCAGGCTGGCGCAGATAAACGGTGCCAGGGGGCTGCTCATCGTCAGCAAGGACAGGCTGGTAAGAGGCTGAACCGAGCCACCCCTACCCCCTAACCCCTAACACTTCATACAAATCCTCAACACACACCACACATCTATAACAATTAAACATACCACACACAGTGAACATATAGACTTTTTGGACACCACCACATACAAAGGACCCTTATTTCCCCAAACACACACTCTGGACACAAAAGTGTTCTTTAAAGACACAGACACACATGCACTCCTACATAAAGACAGTCTCCACCCAAAACACACATTCGGAGGCTTAATCAAATCACAACTCTTAAGATTCAGGAGAATCTGCACACAAACTGCAGATTTCGAGGAGGCAACCAGAACACTATTCAAAGCGTTAAAACCAAGGGGATATTCCAGATCCTTCCTCAGACAGATCCGGAAAACCTTCTTGGCCCCAAAAGAACAGGACGCGAGGAAAATAATTCCGCTCATCACCACTTACTCAAAATTAAGCCAAACAGCAAACAGGAAAATCAAACAAAACCTCAGCAGGACCTTACAAAATACTAATCTACTGCGGGAACACAGGATCGTTTCGGCATACAAAAGGAACCGAAACCTAAAAGATTATCTGGTCAGCAGCAAACTACCGGTGATCAACGCCCCACCCACACAAAGCCGGACATTCCACAGACGGAGCACGGCAATTAAGAACAACACCACAAACACAACCTACCTTATAAGACAAACAATTGCAGCAAACACACAAAACTGCGTATATGCAATACAGTGCAAACGCTGCAATGTTAAATATGTAGGGGAGACAGGAAATGAAATTAGGACTAGATTAGCACAACACGTATATAACATTAAAAACCATAGGGAAATGGACACACACCTAGTGCCGCACTTCCTACACCATGGACTCGACGCACTAGAAATATCGGGTCTTCAAACAAACATAAACTGGACACAAGAGGACAGACGTAGAGCAGAAAGACATTGGATTAGAAAACTTAACACCATATTCCCAGCGGGTTTAAATAAACGCTGGTAAAACAAATTAGGGACCAAATTCTTCCTAAATTAAAGGTTGCAGTACCCTGAATGGCCAGCGCAAACTTTCCCTTCCCAAGGCGCCCTCACACGGGTTGACTTGGGAAATAAAGATTTAACTTAAAAACCCTAACCCCTAACCCCTAACCCCTAACCTCTTAACCCCCTACCCCCTAACCTCTAACCCTTAACCCCTGCCCCTTAAGCCCTGCCCCTTAAGCCCTGCCCCTTAAGCCCTGCCCCTTAAGCCCTGCCCCTTAAGCCCTGCCCCTTAACCCCTGCCCCTTAACCCCTGCCCCCCTGCCCCCTAACCCCTGCCCCCTAACCCCTAACCCCTAACCCTCGCTTTTGGTGCTCTGCTCCGCCTCCTCAAATCATATCTGTTTGATTGTTTTTATATTTATTGTTTTTCTTATTTTTTGTGCGTGTCTAAGAAAAGGAAAATGATGAGCTAAGTTGGGCTGAACAGACTGCTCTCATCACTTTTCTTACTTCTTATCTTCTAAAATTCTATTAGATTTGCTACTCTACAGGAAGCACACTCATGTGAGTGGGGGGGAAAAAAAACAATGCCCCCAGATTATAATATATATAGTATATAATATTCTTTAGCCGTAAATGGTCGAGCTTCAGATCAGGAGAAACGGGCCCCATCGCATTATTTTTCTCCTGCTTGTCTGGTTTGGGAAATAACGGTGTTCAGTGCGTGTCATCATCCCCCACCCCTTCCCTAAATATCTGTGTCCCTGTTCTTCAGGACCCCGCCCGCTGGAAACAAGACTCAGTATGACGAGATCGACATCCCGTCGCCCTGCTCAGCTACACCGACATGCTGGACATCAGCAGGGTGAGCCTCTGAGACCACGCCCAGTCTTCAGTCTCACAGCCAATAACAGTCTTCAGTCTCACAGCCAATAACAGTCTTCAGTCTCACAGACCACGCCCAGTCTTCAGTCTCACAGCCACTAGCAGTCACTGGGACATAAACCTATAATGCAGTGGTCCCCAACGCTGTTCCTGGAAATCTACCGTCCTGGAAATTTTTTGCTACATTGTACACACAGTCTTCATGTTTGTCATGTGATATTGGTCACTAGTGATTTGTTGTTACGAGTGAGTGATTATGATACGATTTTAAGGAAGATCGTGAACCCGTTCCTATGAAACCTTCCGACCCCCCCCCCACCCGCCCCCCCCCCATTTTACCTACAGACTTTTGGGAAGGGGAGAGAGGTTGCCATGTACGCCCCGAACGAGCTGTCCTGGACTACAACATGGTGATCATCTTCCTAATGGCCGTGGGAACGGTCACCGTCGGGGATACTGGGCCGGCAGCCGTGACACCAAGAAGTGAGTGTGAGCCCGTGCTGATGGAGCCCTGTGATTGGCTGCAGCGCCGCCCAGGGTGGGCGGGGTAACGGTTACCTGTGCCACTCTACCTGCACATAAAGGGCATTCCTGCAACGCACTGACAAGCCCTGAATACATACAGATTACATCCGTAACAAAGCAGGAGGATCCCCTATAACCATAAAACCAAAATCCCATAACCTGATCTAGCACAAGAGGGAGGAGCATTAAAGGGAGGGGACCCAGGTGTGCTCTGAACAGAGGGGGCCCAGGTGTGCTCTGAACAGAGGGGACCCAGGTGTGCTCTGAACAGAGGGGACCCAGGTGTGCTCTGAACAGAGGGGACCCAGGTGTGCTCTGAACAGAGGGGACCCAGGTGTGCTCTGAACAGAGGGGACCCAGGTGTGCTCTGAACAGAGGGGGCCCAGGTGGGCTCTGAACAGAGGGGGCCCAGGTGTGCTCTGAACAGAGGGGACCCAGGTGTGCTCTGAACAGAGGGGGCCCAGGTGTGCTCTGAACAGAGGGACCCAGGTGTTGCTCTGAACAGAGGGGACCCAGGTGTGCTCTGAACAGAGGGGGCCCAGGTGGGCTCTGAACAGAGGGGGCCCAGGTGTGCTCTGAACAGAGGGGACCCAGGTGTGCTCTGAACAGAGGGGACCCAGGTGTGCTCTGAACAGAGGGGGCCCAGGTGTGCTCTGAACAGAGGGGGCCCAGGTGTGCTCTGAACAGAGGGGACCCAGGTGTGCTCTGAACAGAGGGGACCCAGGTGTGCTCTGAACAGAGGGGACCCAGGTGTGCTCTGAACAGAGGGGACCCAGGTGTGCTCTGAACAGAGGGGACCCAGGTGTGCTCTGAACAGAGGGGGCCCAGGTGGGCTCTGAACAGAGGGGACCCAGGTGTGCTCTGAACAGAGGGGACCCAGGTGTGCTCTGAACAGAGGGGGTCATTGTTAAAAGTTGTTGGTTCTCTACAGGCGGTATATGAAGCACAAGAAGGAACACGTGACGGAGAAGCAGGACGAGGAGACGGTGGACGTGACGTCAGTCATGATCTGCGTGTTCGTGGTCATGTGCTGTACCATGCTGGTGCTGCTCTACCTCTTCTACGATCAGCTGGGTAACATCCACCCTCCCACATTGAATTAACCAAGAGCATTGCCGTCAATGAAATGTCCGTTTTAAGAACCAAAAGAGGGCATTTATTTCTCTTGTTTGCAGTGTCTTGCCACAGACTTTGTCTTGTTTTTACTTGAGCTTTTTTGCTTGGTTTGAGGACTCGCTTTACCTTCATATTATATGTTAAGCTTTTAGCCGACAGTCTTATCCAGAGCGACTTACACAGCTTATATTCTTTACATACAATAATTTATACAGCTGGATATTTTTACGAAATTACTTCAGGTTAAGTACCTTCCTCAAGGATGCCACAGCATTGTCCCATGTGTGAATTGAACCTACAGCCTTAGAGTTACAAGCCCATTTCTCTAACTATTATGCTCCAAAGCTGTCTATGAGGTATATATCTGCCCTGTTTGTGTCCTGTCTTGATCTCACGGATGGCCTCTCCCTCCGTCTCTCCCCAGTGTACCTGATAATCGCCGTATTCTGCCTGGCCTCCGCCATCGGCCTGTACAGCTGCCTCTGGCCTTTGGTGCGCAGAAATCCCCCTGGGGGAGTGCAGGTGAGGCTCGCAATGGTGACCGCACCAGGCCGCAGTACGCCGTACCCCACTATCACCCCATAACGCACCAGACCACTCCATACTGCACCGTACCACTACATAGTACAATTCCATACCCCACTGTACCGCACCATACTGCACTATACCCCACCGGACTTTACCATACAACACCATAACACACCACACTATACCACTCCATACCATGCAAGGCAATGATGCAGCGCCCCCCCTCTTGTGTGTCACCTGTCCAGGATACCTGAAAATAACCTGCCTTACTGCCACAAGCAGCCCGAGGTGCGCATGCTGGTGCTGTCTGCGTTCTGTGTGGCTGTCAGCGTCACCTGGGCAGTCTCCGGAATGAGGACCAGTGAGTACGGTGTCCTCAAAGGGACAAATGTGTGCAACAGTATTCTGTTTTAATGAAGCTCACATTGTATCAACTGTGACTTGACTTAAATTGGAACACCTCTACTGAATACATTTTAATTAATTTCTACTTTTGTATGGTTGAATATTGGGGGTGAAAAAAGTATAAAATGTAATTTATTTACTTAATTTTTGGTTATGTCTATTGTCTGCCTTTATACTTATTGTTTTATATTTTATTAATCGCAAGCTTGGGCAGAGTGCACCATACTTATTGGTAGCAGTGTATAATCACTGTCTTTGGTTTTTGTAGCCCTGTTTATTGAGTTGTTGTAACCCTGTAGTAAGGTGTTGTAACCCTGTAGTAAGGCTGGTTCTGTGGTGGTTAACAGATGGGCTGGGTGCTACAGGATGCACTGGGGATCGCCTTCTGCCTGTACATGCTCAAAACTATCAGGCTGCCAACCTTTAAGGTGAGTTCCCTAAATTCGGCTCCATCGGAAGGCCTTGTATGTAAGACCCAGGGGAATGTGTTTTTGTTGGTCAAGCCGGGTCACTTGTAAGGATCTGATTGGCTGTGTTATGAAGGGAGGGTGTGGTTTAGCGTTGGTTATTTCCCAGTACTAGATCTATACTGTATTATGAGACATTCTAGTCTAGTCCAAAATGGCTTCCATGAGTCTGCTAGGTGGGTGTAAGTGAGGGGGCGGGGGCTTGGAGATGTAATGGCAGGTTTGACAGATGGATGGCTCATGCTGATGATGTCACTTCCTTTACAGGCCTGCACACTGCTGTTGGTTGTGTTGTTTGTCTACGATATTTTCTTTGTGTTCATCACCCCTTACTTCACAATGGTGAGTGCCTCTGTGGTCAGCGTTTTTTGCTTTATGCCGGAGGGGCTATGTTGACTGGAAAGTTGAATAAGATACAAGCAAATTGATATTCTTGACGCTGTTGATTATAATGCTTCTTGTCTTGCATGGATACTGGTTCTAAGAGTGTTAACAGTCCCCCTTCAACAGTGAAATTACTGCTGTCCCAATAAACCTAATGAATATATGTACTCCTAAGTTGTTCTTGATGAGAGACTCTGCTGAATGAATGTAATGTCATTTTATTTTGATTTTGCCTGCAGAACGGGGAGAGTATAATGGTGGAGGTGGCAGCTGGTCCGTCAGAATCCTCTACTCATGAAAAAGTGAGTTTATTATCCTCTGTTTCATCTCTACATGTGATCTTTGCTTTTGTAGGCCTCAAAACAGTGTCACGCCAGTGAAGTAAAAACCTTGTGTTGTGCTGTGAAAAATGGCTTTTCCTTCATTTAAATATTTATTATGATTGTCAGTGACATCATACGGATGTGCAAAATTGTATATATTGTGAATATGGTCTCAATATATTTGCTTTCTTGTAGAGGCTGGTCTTGAGCTGTCTGACCAAATATATTGTATCCGTAGTAGCCAGGAAGTATGACTCTTCCATAAAACAGAGAGCTCCATTCCCAGAACTCCCTCAGTTCATTGGTTGAATGGGAACCTCTTTGTCAGAGCAGGAAGGAACTTGCGCTGCACCATCTCTTTGTGGATAAACAGTCTCTAATCTGTTTCCACAGCTTCCTATGGTTCTCAAAGTACCCAGATTGAACTCCTCCCCCTTAGCACTGTGTGACCGCCCCTTCTCTCTGCTGGGGTTCGGGGACATTTTAGTGCCAGGTAAGGTCACCTGTGCTAGGAAATATTTTCATGAGTCGCCTTTCAGTATTTTCCCTTAAATGCACATAAGACCATTACCTGGAAATCAATCAGTGAGTTTGTCTCATGGCTACATTTTCTATTTGTATGTAGCTCTAGAATGTACTTTAATATGCAGGGAAACGGAGTATTTAAAAATGATAATGAGGTGTTTTTTTTGGGCTGAACTTGTGTTGAGTTATCTACCAGAACAATTCAGAAAAAAGTATGAGTGTCCAATGCGGGGGGGGGGGGGGACTATTTAGACACAGCATGGGGACTTCAATGACTCTCGATGAAAACGAGAAGCTGTAGTGTATCGCTGACCGCCATCTTCTGCTCTTTTTCCGGAAAGGTCTGCTCGTGGCCTACTGTCATAGGTTTGACATACTGATGCAGTCCTCGCAGATTTATTTCCTGGCCTGTACCATAAGGTACGGACTGCCCTCTCTTCTCTACCTCCTTCATTTAAGACTGTACGAACAGGGGGTGTCTCATCTTATCCGAAAGGGGCTGGTGTGAGTGCAGGTATTTGTTTTATCCTAGCATTAAGATGCCTGATTCTGCATTATCTAGGCTTGATTTATTGACCATGATTAGTTAATTAGTTGAAGGTGTGGTAGTGTTGACCTAAAAAAAAAAAAAAACCTGCACCTACACCGGCCCTTTTCACATAAGATTGGGCACCTGGTTTAGACTTTTTAAAGATGAAACAAATTACCATATTTTGTCCAAACCATCAATGTAAAAACCCATCAATGTAAATATGAATAATTTTTTTTGTGCTTTCTGTGACTTAGTCCAATGTAAAAACTACTTGGAAGCTTCATCAACGTAATGTGCGACATTTGTGGACTGTGGTTTATTAAATAATACCTATTAATGACAGTGTCACTCAGAACATGATGTGTCACACTATATGACAGTCTGTGCAGTCTTATGTGCCTCTGTAATGCTTATGAATTATGAATTATGTAGGCCTCGCTCTCATGCTAAGTTTTCCCGGTTCCTCTGTTTTATTTTGGCTTTTATCTGCCACAGTGTTTATAGATGCATTAAAGATGTGCCACAACCAAGCGCGCTTTTAATTTGACATTAGTGCTTCAGTGAACTTTGACCCCTGACCCCCCTGCCCCTCTGTCTGTGTCCCTGCAGGGTACGGAATCGGGCTGCTCATCACCTTTGTGGTGCTGGCCCTGAAGGAGGTGGGCCAGCCAGCGCTCTTATACCTGGTGCCTTGCACTCTCCTCTCCTGCCTGGCGGGTGGCGGTGTGGCGCAAGGAGCTGCCCTTGTTCTGGACAGGAAGTGGCTTTGTGGTGAATAACAATTTCATACGAGCGCCTTCAGGGACGAATTACTAATGTTGTTCACAGGAACTGAAATTCAAATGGAGTTTAAAAAACAAAATGGACAGAACAATTATTTTACACACACACACACACACACACACGTTCAAGTTCCGTTCCTGTCTGCTTCCCGCCAACAGTCCCACACCCCTCCTCATTTCCTTCTCATTCAGCGTGGGTTTTGCAGTCTGTTGCCAATGGCAACACTGTAATAAAGACCCTGCATTGGCTTATATTATTGCCGGTGTGCTCTTAAAGGAATAGTTCGGAATTTTGGACATAATGTCTCAATTACGACTTACCCATGATGTAGTTGATTGATGGAAACCATTTTCAACTAATTCCATGCTGTCCCTTCTTTTGGACATACACACGTTGCTAATGCTAGCGCAACTCTATGGCAACCGGTAGCATCCACTACCAAACGCACTTAAACACTCCACAGTACACCCAAAGCAAATAAAATACGACGACAGTCTATCGGCGGAGCGATACTTTACGTTACCTACGAATGTAGTGCCGGCACTGGTCGACTACAACAACAAAGAAGAGTAACAAGTTGCAATGGCCACGTTCGCTCTGCTGCCGTACTTCCACAGAGAATATTAGGTCACAGCACAAAGTAAAGGATTTAACGATAGTTTGACTTCAAACATGA
>CM056379.1:13224094-13275835 GCA_029718625.1 Synaphobranchus kaupii
CCCTCGTCCAAGTGTACTAGCAGTGTGAATGGCAATATTCCTGCAAACAGCACGAACTGGCAAATGACAAATGTAAAAACAAAATATAGGCTACAGTAGTAGACAGCAAAGCATGAATGTTTGTAGAGCAGGCTATCGATCTTGTCTGTACTCAGGGACATGCATTAGCAGGTAAATTCATTCTTCCCATCTAATCAGGGCCGGGCTGCGTTCGGATCCAACTTAACACATTCCCGTCCCTTGCTCTCTTCCCTCGAGTGAGCTGTCTTGTGTGTAATTTGCTACGTGCAGCAAGCAAACTTAACAGGTGCTCAGCAAGGGAGGATAGATGAGAAACAAAACCAAACGGAACTGAATGGCCCTCGCAACCGATATAGGAATTCTACCCCATAGAGTTCGTGACCTCCCACTTGCGTGCAGCATTGCATTGTGACGGTAACTGAGGTAATATAATTAGCCTACTAATTATTTTTATATAATTACTCCTTCCCCTTAAATTGGAACTGAATCCCACTTAGTGTGGCCGCCATATTTCATCCTGACATTTTCGAGATTCCCCTTGAAGCAAGGGAAGGGAACAACAGGAAGAAAGGATAAATTTTGGATCCGAATGCAGCCCCGGTTTACGTCTGGGGCACCAGGAGAGTTAAATCTCTGGCCCACAGCATTAATCAATCAATTAACTATGAGGTAGAAAAGAAAATCGGCAGTAGTACTGGTCTCAAGGACCAGATTGGAGTATCTCTGCTTTGCAGCATAGTTTACGGTCAATGTGTAATTCACATAGTATCCACAAGGGGGCGGCGAAAGCTCATTTTCAGGCATCTGGACACAAGCAAGTGATGATACTTTAACTTGGCCCTAAATATAAATAGGGAAGTTTAAGGTCTTCCGCATCAATTAAATATAGTGGCTTGCAGAGATGTCCATCGTGATCTATCCGTGTCATTGTTGTTGATGGATGAGTTCCACGAGGTAGGCCGCAGCCTCAGAGATGCCTGTGTCCTTCTCCCCCAGCACCACTGCAGGAAGTGTGGCCAGGCTGTGTGCGGAAAGTGCTCTTCTAAGCGCTCCTCCATCCCGCTCATGGGGTTCGAGTTTGAGGTGCGAGTGTGTGACCTCTGCCACGACTCCATCACTGATGAGGAGTGAGTAACCCCCCTCGCGTCACACGCCTCCACACTTTGGTGACGGGCACTATCAGGGCTGCCATTTCAATTCAGTCAGTTCAGGAAATGAACTGAGCTGACTGAACCGTAATGGTATTGGCCGTGACTCCTGGCAGTAAAGTTCCCTTTAAATGTACACATCAGCACTTTAAATGCACAGTTACATTACTGCTTCACAGTTGATGATTGACTCAAGCCACGAGTAAAGCAAGTGTGATTGTCCACTAATGCTGACTAAGGCTTGTCCGAACCAGTTAGATTGCAGGAAATCAGAACTGTAGCTTCCCTTTGTAGAAGCTCTAGAGGAAGAGAGGTGGCTGTGGTTGCCACTCTCTCTCCACATGCAAATCTGCTACCTCAGACCCCCCCCCCCCCCCTAAGTGTCTCCTGTCTCCTGCTGCTGCCAGGGTTAGCGGTTATACAGCTTTTCCCTCATTAGAAGTTGCAATGTCAGCATTTGTGAGGTTATGCCAGAAAGAACCTCTTGCACACTTTTTAAATGTATTTAATTTTTTTAATTTGCCGCCCCAAACCGGGGCTGTATATATCCAATTCCCACCCCAGACTGTAATGCCCAACTACACTATATATATAAGTATGTGGACACCCCTTGGTCTGGGGCTGTTTTTGTTCATGGTTCAGGCTAGGCTCCTTAGTTCCAGTGAAGGCAAATCTTAACGCTACAGCATGCAATGACATTCTAGACTATTCTGGGTTTACAACTTTGTGGCAACAGTTATGGGAAGGCCCTTTCCTGTTTCAGAGCAACAATGCCCCTGTGCACAAATAGAGGTCCATACAGAAATGGTTTGTCGAGATCGGGTTGGAAGAACTTGACTGGCCTCGCACAGAGCCCTGACCTCAACCCCATAAAACACCATTGGGATCAATTGGAAAGGCGACTGTGTGCCAGGCCTAATAGCTCCACATCAGTGCCCGACCTCACTAATGCTCTTCTAACTGAATGGAAGCAAATTCACACAGCAATGTTTCAACATCTAGTGGAAAGCCTTCCCAGGAGAGTGGAGGCGGTTATAGCAGCAAATGGGGACCAGCTCAATATTAATGCCCATGATTTTGGAAAGAGATGGATGAGCAGGTGTCCATGTACTTTTGGCCATGTAGTGCAGGGCTGCCCAACCCTGTGCTTGGAGATCTACCGTCCTGTCGGTTTTCATATCAACCCTAATTTGGCACACCTGGTTCTACTAATGAGCAGCTCTCGCTTTTGAATGAGGTGTGCTTTGTTAGGGTTCGAGTAAAAACCTACGGGACAGTAGATCTCCAGTAAGAGGGTTGGGCAGCCCTGATGTAGCGTATCTACAACCACAGCCATGTTTTTAAAGGGTTTTATTAGGTTTTTGACATTAAGGACAAAGGGGGAAGGGTTGAAAGCTTTGCCCAATAAAAATAGTATTTTTTGTACTGTAGGTTATTGCAGTACAGAGGGTTTTTTTTTCTTTCATTGTATGATATTCTCATACACATTATACACCTGCAGCAAATGCGATTGCAATGTGCAAAGGCCTCGCCTTTTCAACCGTTTCTTGCCGCAACGGTCGTGAGGTTGCCATGGCAGCAATTGTGGGATCGCCGTGGCGGCGTGTGCGTTGACCCCATGCCTTTTCCTCTGTGTTACAGCCGCGCTCCTACGGCAACCTTCCACGACAGCAAGCATGGCATCCTGCACATGCACTTTGAGCCCACCAGAGGCTGGCTGCTTACCTCTGGGACCGACAAGGTCATAAAGGTGAGACCCCGCCCAATCTCTGTTTATATTGAGCTAGAGAACGCCTGCAGGGGAAAGCAGGGTGGGGGGGGGGGGGGGGGGGGGGGGGGGTAAATTGCAAATGCAATTCGGTCAATTCAGGAAGTGGAATGCTGTTCAGTTGTATGGCTTGAATGTACCGAAATACCCATCTCCAATTACGGTCTTTCAGGTTAATTGACTTTGAGTGGCCTCCTCTCTTGTCTCCTTAGCTATGGGACATGACCCCAGTGGTGTCCTGACGAGCCCCGTTGCCACAGGCAACGCCGTGCAAGCCTCACACCGTTTGGGGGGCGGAGCCCCAGTGACCAACGCATCGCTTACTGCCATCCTGGGGGGAGGGAAGACGCAGGCCTGCCCGAGCCGCCCCCGAAGCCCTTCTGAGCTGCACCTCTGCTTTGGGTGTGCTTCCTCTCCTCCTCATTTTCCTTCCTGACCCCCCTCAGGATAATTTGTGGAATTTTATAAATTTTTTTATCTTTCTACCATTATGGAGGCATGAAACAAAATGATTCAATCTCCATGGTAACTCATTTGTCATGGGAAGGAGGCGGATGGGAGCGAATGGAGTCTTTTTACCCTCTGGTATCTCTCTGCCTATGATCTCTCTCTCTCCCCCCCCCCCCCCCCCCCCCCCCCTCTCTCTCTGATGTCTCCCTCTGTGTGACATGTCACTCTTCACCCTTATGTTCTTTGGTAGATTCTTCCAGAATGGGCACCCTGTAACTGGTATCTGACTCTCCAGAAACTACTGTATGTAACTGATATGAGGAGTCATGATTAGTTGGATTTTTTTTCAGAATGGCAATCTACAGTTTACGTACCCTTTTTTTTTTTCTTCTTCTTTAATCCATACTCGGTCTTGCTCTCCAAATGCTACTACACGTTGTGATTTGATGATAGAAGTCATATTGCAATAGTTTGCACAACCAGTACAACTTAACTTGTTTTTTGCTTAGTTCTTTAAATTCAAATGGACTCAAAGCGGCATTTGAAAATGTGTTTTCAAGTGCGTTATTTGCAGACATGTACATATCTTTATGACGGGGCATATTTGTTTTTGCCATTATTGTGGCCATAATATGGCTGGCAGCAGTGGGAGTAGTCGATGACAGAAATGTCTCCTTATTAAAAGCAAGGGAATGGGAAAAATTAAGAAATATATAAATAATATTAAAACCAAGTATTAATATATACTGTATATCACTGTAGGGGCCAAATTATACACCTTACGTGGGTGGTTGTTCAAATGGGTTCCTTGAAGATAATCAACTTCATATAAATAAATAACAAGATAATACATAAACTGTACCAGTCTCCATTTTGTTGGAACAGCTGGTGAATGGTGGGGCTGTAAAGTCAGGCCATGCCTCTGAACAGATATTCTAGTCATCACAAACAGAACATCTCTGTTCAGACAGTCTGCATGCTGGCTGCGCTGGACTGCCTTAATGCTGGCTTTGTGGAACGGGGAGCTTGGCTTGTTTAAGACGCGCGTCAGGACTAGTCTTTTCCTTCCTACACAAGCTGTTGTAATAAACATTTCATTTCTGTGAACTTGCAAGATTGTCATCAACAAACTCCCTGCCCAAAAATCCTCTGCCCTGCTGAAAAATGAGTCATAAAATTAGTAATAACATACTTCTTAAAATAAACATTGACTCAATGTTTCATGTGATGAAGAGAAAATGTGTAAAAAAGAAAAGAAAAAGTAAAACATAAAATGTGTTATGCTTTACATACTGTATATGTATACGTATCAAGCTGGGATCAATTGCGTTTCAATTCAGCCAATTCAGGAATTTAACTGAAATTCAATCAATTCATTGAAAAATCTGCATGCAACATGCTTATGCAATTTTATGTTTTACCTCAAATCGGCAACGACTTTCATGAAATCCACTCACTTTAACCAAGCATTACTGTATGAGCAGTGGCATTTGGGAAATAAAGTTTGTTGTTGCCAGTGTTGTGATGTCATATTGACATATTCTACCCAATCAGAAAGGCTTCAGGTAGTTGGGTTTGGCTTGGAAAAGGCGAGTGAGCAAAACAAGGAAAAGACTTTCACACACAGGTGTCTCAGCTGATTGGTTTAGAATTCCCGTGATGGCTAAAAGCACAAGTAATATTGTTGCATTGCTCCAAATTATACAGTGATATCAATAATTTGCCTCATATGATGAAGCTAAAGCTAGTTTAATGTTGCTTTGTTTGAGAAAACCAAGTCGTGTTCCATGTCGTTTTTCTGTTCAGTGTGTATGGTGCTTTACTAAAGACACTTGGTCACGTAGACATGGAAGTATGCTTCATTGTTGTGTGTAGTAGTGGTCAGCTGTAGTGGCAACTTTCTATGTATCCTTTTTGTCTATGCCCTACTGTTTGATCTCACAATGAACTGGCCTGAGCGATCAGGGATTTTATCATAGTCTGATAATACGCATAAATCCCTGTTGAATAAGGTAGGAAAGAAAATCACTAAAAAAAAAACACATTCCTCAGACTAGCTCCTACCTTTACTCACCTGTGCAGGTGGAGTTCAATCTGGTTGGTTAGCACAGAGGGGCGTGCTCTCACTCCGTTGTTCACTGAAAGCCTCACAGAAACTCACCAATGGGCTGCCTGCCTCAGTCTTGTAACTGACAGATGTAGCGTGTGCGGGATCTGATATGCAGTCTGCCTCTCGCCCTCTACTGCGAATGAGCAACCGCCACCCCCCCCGAGTGCTGCCAGAGCCCCGAGCATTACTTATTCATGTTCCTCCTTCAATCAGACGCTCATGAGGAGGGTTTCAATCCCACAAAGGAGGGATCCAGTGAAAATACCGACTGTAAAGTGACACTGTCTCCTCTCGCGCTCGTGCCATCCCTGACATCCCTGAATTAATGATGTGCGTGTCGGGTGGAGGGTAGCTCTTTAAGATCCGTTAGCACTGGAATACACATCGATCCCAATTTTCCAACACCAATTATCTCAGCATTCCATTTTCCAAATGAAGCACATTTCCTGTTCCTGTGGTTGTGTACACACAGCGATAGATCGATGACAATGTTCATTTACCGTATACATTTTGGTGCATATTTAGTGAGGAGATGGTGACCGGGGCCAGTAGATGGTGTGTCGCCACCTTTTGCCTTGTCGTTGCACATTTTTGTCTTCCGCGACGGCGACAACAGCCTTTTGGAATATTGTGCTGAAATTGCTTGGAAGTCTGGTTCTGTATGTCAAAGTGCATTTGTGCTGCTAGTGTGCTTGGTTTTATTACTGTTTGACAGTTAGCATTTGATGGGAAGATACAGAAATTCTGTTTTGTACATAAGTAAAGAATTACGGGGCAAAATGTGCTTTTAATTTTCGCCTTAAAGTCCAGTTTTTTGTTATTTTGGTTTTTATAGAATTGGTTTATTTTTATATTGTTTGTGTTTCCCAGGGATCTTAAATAAAAAGTAATTGTGCCCATGAGAGGTTTCTGGAGTCACTCAGGAGGTTGTCTCTGGATGACGGACAGCATCTGCACTTATTTCACCATACAAAGTCAAATAAACTTTTAAAGCTAAAACATAAATATACACAAGATTTTGATTGATTGGAAAACATAATTGATTGATCAGACTCAATATGGAACTTTCTTGAGCATAATGTAATATTTTATATGAGATACCTGGATGTAATTTCATATTAGTGGCAAACTCAGTCACCACTCTGGAAAGAGAAGGCAAATAAAAAGTGGTTTTTCAGTCACAGTTTGTATTTTCATTTTTTCTTCCTGTGCTTCATCTCATGTCTATGTATAAATCTTCATGTGAACACAGAAAAATGCTGGGAAAGAATAATACCCGTGCAAAATAGTGGAAATTAACAGTGAGAAAAGTACTTAACCTGAGGTGGTTCAGTTAATATCCACCACACATATATTCACATTGGACACTGATGTTGAAAACCACAGACACAAAACTTTACCTACAAACTGTTTATTTAATTTATTCATTTTTCCACCAATATTTATTCACTGTTTTCCTTGTCTGCCAATTAGGAATGTTCTCGTGTCATTTTCACAGGCCTGTCTTGGCACCACAGCGCCCTCTGTCTGTTCAGGAGAGCACAGACAAGCTTGTGTCTGTTCAGCTGCTGCTGCTTTGCAAGCCGCAGTCCACCAGCTGAGCTGCACCGTCAGCCTGCCTGAGGAGTACACTTCATTCAGGGCAGACAGACTGCAGTCATACGGGTGACCAAAGAAGTCGCTCTTGTGCAATGAGATGGTAATGACCCATGGGAGCAATCTGAAGACCTCCTTCCTTGGGCAATGCTACATCCAATTGCAAGCTGTCTTGAGTCCTGTTGATCGTAAACCACAGTCTGAACTACTTTGTAGTCAACAGGCTATCTCTAAAGTAGTATAGCACGCTCTGACAACTTGTTTGTAAATGGGGCTAAATAAAAACAAGGATTTGTTGAGTGATTACATGATGATTCCCACACTTAGTGCTAGCACAGTTAGGATTTAGTACCAGACCTCTACACTGAAACCCTGTGTTTTGGCAGGTTGAACCACCTTGCATCTCCTGCATGCAGATATTCGGTAGAAGAGCTTTTTGGATGCTCTGTGCTTGTCTAACATCCCAGAAGAGCTCTTTCCTGCAGACTGTTAATTACAGGAAAAAAAACAGCACGTCACATTCTCTCCTGTCCTGTCCTGTCCTGCAACAACATTCAAAAGGTGGTCTCTCTCTTTCTGGGAATATTCATGACCTGGCAGGCCTGTACCACACCCGGGTTGAGAAAAACAATGATTTACTACGTTGCCGTAGTGATTACAGTCGGTAGAACAAAATGCATGTTCTCTCTACGCATTAATATTTACAAGCACCAACCTTCACCAGATCTCTTCAGGTCACAGAATGCAGGTAGGCCTACATGCCCGTTCAATACGCTGGAAATCATCAGTCCATCATCTTGGTGACGCTGAGACATCTCTCATTGGCTCGACTCAAAAGTAGGGTACTTCTAGGCAAGATCCTGAGATACTCAAAAAATCCATGTCTGTCACATTGTGCACAATCCATGATTAAGAGACCTAACCAAGGTCATTGCAATAATATAGATTTTTACTGACTTAAAACAACCTCAGGATTTAATTTAATAATTATAGCTACACAGTAGTCACAAGGAAATGTCTAGAATATATTTTGTATGGCGGTCCATAAAAACCTGGCGCATAAACATATTTTCAAGGTGTGACAAAAGAGAGGGAGCCTATCTACACCAACGTGTTCCTAATTTTGGAAATGTAGACATATGACCTGCTTATTATGAGTCTGCTGCACAATAATCTATTATCTTTGACTGTAGCAGGGAAAATTCAATATTGAAGGCATATCATTTAAAAAAAGGATGTTTGGTTCGTTGCCATTGGTTACGAATTTGCCAAGACTAGCAGAAAAGGCCTGACTTATGTTAATGATTTAGGAAATGGTCTGTGCCAAAGCCCAGGACATTGCACGTCTGACAGATTTCTAATAGAGAGCATTGTTCTTGTTTAGAAAAATCTGTAAAAGCTTTATGCCTTATTGACTATACCCAGCAGTCTGAGCCCACAGCATTGTATTATCGACAAGAAATTTTTTAAACCCACTTTCTGATTGACCAACAGACTGATTGACACCGGGTGTGTTGTGTTTAACTGCTGATAGGCTCAGCATGTCAGGAGTACCAGTTAAGGAGGCGTCAAAGCCCCCATACTTTGACCGGGTGAGGCTATTAGGTCTTAGGTACAGGTCTCCTTTTCCATAGGGTAAATTTAGGTAATGCGCAACACCAACCTTTTGGGAAAATCCCATGCATATTCCACTCCCAGAGATTTGCTTTAGTGAGTGAGATTTTACTTAGGGCCTTGCATTTGATTCTGAGCCATACGCTCTGCTGTGGTTTGAGCTCAATATCGATCCTTGGTCCCATAGGATGGATGAGACTCTTGAGAGATGACGTATGGTTTGGCTAGCTTGGTGCTACTGAACATATTTAGTTCATTATTAAGTTGGCTTACTGTTCTTTCTATTATTTCTTCTCATTATTCCACCCAAATTTCTATATGTATCTCCTCCCAGCCAGTTAATGCTAGGCTCAGCAAATTTGGTCAGTACCTTCACCTATTTGGGATTTAGGTTTTTTGTGTAAATACTCGTATTTTTCAAGTTATTTAAACTTTAAATGACAAAATTTCCCATTGAAATGCACTGACAGAATGTCCATAAAATCAAAAAGTTATCCGTTATCAGAATCAGTATCGTATTAGTCAATACAATTCCATGCTTATATTCGTCTGCTATCTTAAATTCTGATTCTGTTCAACTCCATTTGATTAGTCCAGTTAAATGCAATGCTCTGCTCATATTAGTCATTTCAGTTAAATGAAAACAGTTCCCTAATTAGTGCAGTTTCATTCACTCCAACTTAATTCCTTGCATATTAGTCAGTTAAATTTCATATCAAACTTTCAATCATGGTTCATATAAGCTTAATTAAAAACAATGTCCTTGTCCTGGTATAGGTTCAATTCGTATTCGTTTTATTCATACTTCTATTATATTTGTTATATGTTTTGTTTGTTCCACTTTATTTGAATGTTTAACAGTGTGTAGTTTATTAGTTTAATGGTAATAGTTTAATGTAGAATTTATGTATTAATTTATTCTAATTATTAAATATATTACATGGTATTAGTTTCTGATTATTATATTTATTCTAACGATTACATTTATATGTGTTCTATGCTTTGTTTGTTTATAATAAACACATAAAAAAATATATATGTTTAGCCTAGCCTACATGTTTATTGAAATTATTGCTAAAATACTGTCATGTTTTTTTCATCTGGAGAACTTTAAATGACAGTGAAAAATGATGTTCTGCAGTCTATGGTTCTGCTAGATTTTAATTCATCCAGTTCCATCAGCTTTCTGTTCATATAGCCTCTTCAGTTCAACATGCTCATAGCCTACATGCCATTGCTAACAATGTCTACTGTCTGTTGTCTAATTTTACATTTATATTCCCAAAACATAGTGCTCTCTAGCTTTGCTTTTTCAAGCCAACTTTAAGTTTGTCTTCAAACTTCATTTTCTAGTTTAGCTAGATCAGCAAGCATTACTCAGTAAACTAAACTCACGCGATGTTAGCAACTTAGAATGGTTAGAATGGCTGTGTTGTCGTTATGTTTTACAGCTTATATTAGCTAGCATTGAAGAAATTACGTTTATATGCCAATGTCAAGCTTTTTCGCGAGTTATAAATAACGTTAGCGCTATCTAGAAAGCGTTTCTGCCACACTATAGACCCTATACCTATAGTATCATGTAGCTAATTTGGCTAGCTAGACTAGCTACATGTGACAAATGTTACATCTGATGTTTGCTACGCAGATAGCTAACTTCTAATCATACACAATAGTCCGACTGTAGCGAAACAACCTAGTAAATCTGATAATGTAACAAATTAACTTCAAAATTCGAAACCATAATTTAGTTAGCTACTCTTAACTCACTGTAAGTTAAACGAGTGGACAAGGCTCAGTAGCTACCTACCGACCTATCTTAGCCTACCTACACAAGTTAGCTAACCTTACTGTCAGTACGATTGGGGTGGGGTAATATTAGGCTACTATATGTTATGTTATGACTGTAATATAACCAGATTTACACTCATCTTTGTCTTATGAAATATGTGTTATATATACCGCAGACAGGGTCGTTAGTAGTTGTCAGGATGGCCGAGTGGTCTAAGGCGCCAGACTCAAGGCTAATAACCTTCCCAACAGTGGAGTATTCTGGTCTCCGAATGGAGGCGTGGGTTCGAATCCCACTTCTGACAAGACTTTTATTCTTCAACGTTGGGAAATGATATGAACATGCAAGCAATAACTCAGTTCGACGAACAAGAGACCTGAAAGCCAGTTGTTGAAATAGCATAAGTCACGCGTGTTCTCCTCCAGATGTTGAGAGAATATCCTCATTTTTCTTTTTAAATTGGGTTTGCTTGCTATCATCTCAATCATAATAACCCTTATTAAGGCCCAATAGGCTACTTGAGAATAACTGATTTTAATTATGGTTAAAGGCAGTCCAAGTTGCCTTCATCCTTGAGCAAAAACTGGATTGCAGTTTGAAAGCTTGAAAGCAATTATTGATAAGAGAAATAGCCACTTAACAGAAATGCACATGATTTTGGAACACAGACTATGCCACTTTGCGACCCATCTATGGTTACGATTGCATTCAGCTTTTTTGAAAAATCGCGTGCTCCATTGATTGATGCAGTTTTTCTCGAGTCAAACAGCAGATCATTTTATGTGCAGTTCAGATCACAACCAGCAGACGGCGCAAATCGCTAACATTTGAGCTCCTTGTCGCGTTGGCCAGAGTTCAAAATTGTACAGTAAATAACGCAGCCGCAGTGGTGGGCAAGACACTGGAGGAGAAGAAATTCGCACACTGTAGAAGTCTCCCTCGTAGTTGTGAGTGGATACAAAATCACAGTGCAAGTGATTTACCTTTACCAGGGGCGAGAATGGCGACGCTGGGACTGGACTCCCGACCCCATTCCCAACTCTCCTCCGGATCTGTTCAAAGTAACATCAGCAGTTTGGGGTCCCAGAATACTGTGCCCCTGAATCGTGCTCTTGAACGGGCTCTGGAAGAGGCGACGAACTCTGGGTTTTTAAACCTCAGCGCCAGAAAATTAAAAGAATTCCCAAGAACTGCCTTGACCCACGATTTGACGGACACAGTGGAAGCAGGTAAAGATTTGCTGTAATTTGGTGATTTACTGTAGCCTACCTGTCATCTCACTCATTCGCGTCCATTCCATTAGTCTGCCTGCGTTATAGGCTATTTTTGATTTTCTGTTTAAATTTGAACGCGTTTACTGTTACGTGGTACGAATATCAGTTTGCCGTCTGTGATCATTCGTTTAAGCCACATCTTAAACTTGAACAGACACTGCATTGTGTCTGTATTGTGACTTCGAGGTAGGCTAGCCTACAACTGTGCTGAAACGTGCACGGCTGAACTTGCTTCTCACGTTGGTGGAAGTCCGCTTTTGGCCAGACGTTTAGGATTCTGTTTATTTAGCAAAATTTTTGGCAAAGACCAAATACTCTATCAGAAATGCAATGCGGACTTGGCTTAATCGTGAAGGATATGCTATGCCTTTGTGACTGAGCTAAGTCCACTTTTTAATTCTAATTGTGTTTACTATTGGGTAACTAATGTCAACAGGATGTCCAGGAAGTCCCCCACTTACTTATTCCCAGAACGACGGTGAGGCAATTTTCTGTTTCACATCTAACGTTAATAAAAGAATAGATTGTTGTGTTGTGACCGCCAGACATGCTGCGCAATTAGCCTACTTTTTAATAATAAAAATAAAATAAAATAAATCACTCGTGTTCTAATTGTAGCCTATGCATTGTGTGACTGCGTGCCAGTGTAGGCTATCAGCCTTAACGGAAAGTTGCATATTTCTTTGCCAGGTGGGGAACTGTCGTTGGCCCTTTATCGATGCTTGCAGAACATGTATTTTTCTGTCTAATTCCGTAGGCTACATTTTGTAATTCAGCCTAATAATTTTTAAAAGGTAGGCCTGTGTACAAAGTGAGTTAATAATTACCCAGCTAACAAAATTGGGTCCCCGGAACGTCTCAAGATGTCATCAGGACGTTGCCTTGACGTCTTTTTATAAACGTTACGTGGATGTCACAGAGAACGTTCCCGGGACGTTCTAGTAACGTCCCCCAGACATTCATTACATGACGTTATTGTAACCAGTTACAGACGTTGCAGGAACGTCACTGAATGTCCCATGAATGTCATGAGCACGACGTCATATCATAGCCGGATAAAATTCTAAATTAAATGTCATATTGTAACCAAACAGTGACCTTCCTAGGACTTTAATAACGTTCTTGTGATGTTTTTAGGACATCCCTAGGGAACGTCACATCATAACTTTGAGGGGACTAAGATGGGACGTCCCTGGGACGTCCACTGTTTGCTGGGTAGCCGTCCACACAGACTCACGGCGTTAGCTCATTAATCGCTAAACCTCGCGTTGGAGAGTAGACCACTCTCACATAGGTTAAACGTTTAGCCTACCTGGTGGTAATAGAGAAGGTTAGTAGCTATACAATAGTTTCGTGAGTCTAGTGGTGGTTTCCACTTTGGCGTTTAATTGTTTTAATTCAGGTTTTCGTTGATAGTTATGTCGGAAGAAAGCGTGCAACCTGGTCTGCAGCTATGCGTTGCGCCAGGGAAGGAGAAAGCAACTCCCCTGAGCAGGAAAAAAAACGGAAACTACGGCTTGTTGATTTAGTGCAGAAGCTGTTTAATGTTGTTGTTTTAGGTTGACGTTTGTGATGATAATATGCGACAGGCTTTTAGGAGCATCGATATGACCAATTTCCATTGTATACCGAAGTTTGCTGACTAGCCTATTTAGGCAAAAATGCTTTCATTTATTTTCTAAACATAGCCTACATAAACCAGATTTTGGGAGTATCAAAATGTTGCGCCCCAGCCTTTGCTTGAGAAGCAAAGCATTTGGAGGAAGTCAGTGGTAGCCTATCTTCTTAAACGAAGTAGGTGTGTGTAATACACCAGTATTCTATGGTACACACCCTGATTAGTTTTAGAATATGACTGAAATTATTGTTTTTTGTGAAGGTGGTTTGCTACCTGTGCATCTCCAAATAACAGGTGTATCAAGCTTGCTTGCATCTGTTTTGGTTAGATGGGGTGTACTTGAGCTCTGTGTAAAATATACTGGGGCGTGCATGGGGTATACAATGATATCCTCTTGTGTGATTTTCCTGCAGCAAATATGAGGGCATTCTAACAGAATACATGTATAAACTATAGCAGAGCCAGCCCCAAGAATGTTGTGGCCCTAGTGTTCTCCAACCTGAATCATGCAATTTAATTGTGTGGCCCATGGAGGGTTGTGGGCCCTAAACAACTGTATATTGCTGATGCCAGCGGCCGGGACTGAACTGTAGCAACATTAAGTACAAAAATTCCAGTGTAAATTCAACTATGATATCATGGTTTTAAATCTAGTAGAGTAGAGTAGGCCTAAATGCTGTCCCATTTGGACTCATACTAACACTATTTTAGTTAGTAAAATGGGGGTTTTGACAGTTTGCTTGCAGTGGAGACATCTAGTCCAAGCAACACTGCTGATGATGCTCATTTTCAGTGGGGTCAGAAAGGGACTGGCTTTGTGATTAGTCAGTGATTGGTCTTGGTATTGTTTTGCACCAATCATTGGTTGTGTTATTAGTTTTGCATGTACTAAAAAATGTAGTACTTTCTCTCTGGTGAGAGTGAAACGCTGCACTCTGAAGCACTGTGCTGACAGTCCAGCTGGGTTTGGTCTCTGGGCTGATTGCACAGGTGACAATATCAGATGTTGTCTTGGCACACAGTTAATGCAGGCTCAGAGGTGATAATTAAGTTTGCGTGTGTGGTATGCTTTATGACAGAGCATGGGGGGGTGCATTATTTTCGGACTTTGGAGCACACATCTCTCCCCTGACAGGATCCTGGCAGCGACATAGCACTCTCGCGCGTGCACTGGCCTCGGCTACGTCCCAGGAGAGAGACATGCCGCTAGGGATGGGAATCGTTAGATTTTATTGATACCGATGCCATTAAAAAGTGTTTGCGTGTATCATTTCCGCCTATGTGTGTTTGTGTGTGTGTGTGTGTGTGTGTGTGTGTGTGTGTGTGTGTGTGTGTGTGTGTGTGTGTGTGTGTGTGTGTGTGTGTGTGTGTGTGTGTGTGTGTGTGTGTTAGGCTCTCAGATTTAGATTCAAAATTCTAATATTCCTTAAATATATCTCATAAATAAAAAAAATACTTTTCTCACTAAAATTACCATTTGAATATGTCATTTTTTTTAGCGTACGTGCACTACAAAAAGCTAACATGTTCTGTGTTTCAAAACTTTAATCTCCTGTTCCTGAATGACCCCCTTTTCCACTGGTGCATAACAAATCAGATTTTCGATGAAAAAAAAAGACTCGCTGATTAATGTTCTGCGGCAAGAGATAATGATGTATGCAAAGCAAACGCCACTACCAGTTGACCAGAATCCCCTCACGGGGCGGAGAACCACACAGCTAGTGCAGAAATACTCTCGCATTCCAGGCCCTTCTGTTCAAGTGCAGCGTGTTTTTCCTCATCAGGAAACATTGTAAATAAACGTGCAACACTCGATTCTAACCAAGTGGTTCTCTAAAACGATCGTGCTAAAACAAGGTTGCGAAACGGATGGCTTTTTCATCACAATGTTGCCTATTTTGTTCTCCAGGTTGGTCTTACAGAATGATAATGTTATGGTCAATATAAAAGAAGATGTAATTGTTAGGTTGTAATACATGATCTAGACTCTCGATTGAATTCATGACAATGCAAAAAATTCTAATTTTGCAGGAGATAGTTGAATATAATCAAATATGTTATTTTTTGTAATGCAATATTGTAATGCAATATTCAAATTGTAATTTTCCATTGACAGTCCTAGTGTGTGTGTGTGTGTGTGTGTGTGTGTGTGCGTGTGCATGTTGGGGGATGGGACATGATTGCTTAGTATGAAGACCATAATGCACTGGGGCCACAGTACACACCAGAAAAAAAGGAAGTTTCCCTGCAATCTGCAGTGAGGTCACTGTAATAGGACAACAGGAAGTGTGCTGCAAGCCACTGTAAATCACTGCAGTCTGAACAATAAGAGGGCTGATTGAACTCACTTGCTGTACTCTTGTGCAGTATGTGTGTGTGTGTCTGTGTTTATGTGTGTGTGTGTGTGTGTGTGTGTGTGTGTGTGTCAGTACTCAGCAGGAAGCAGCTGGGTTTCCTCCTTGTTTCTCTGAAGGTATTTTAACAGCAGAAAGGGGGCACTTCTGCACTGAAGGCCACCCTTAGGAATCTGACCCCCACCCAGCAGGACAGAGTGTGTGACAGCAACATGGCTGTGTGTGTGTGTGTGCGTGCGTGCGTGCGTGCGTGCGTGCGTGCGTGCGTGCGTGCGTGCGTGCGCGTGCATGTACAGTTGAAGTCGAAAGTTTACATACACATTAGCCAAATCCATTTAAACTCAGTTTTTCACAATTAATCCTAGTAAACATTCCCTGTCTTAGGTCAGTTAGATCACAACTTTATTTTAAGAATGTGAAATGTCCGATTAATAGAAGAATGATTTATTTCAGCTTTTATTTCTTTCATCACATTCCCAGTGGGTCAGAAGTTTACACTCTGTTAGTATTTGGTAACATTGCCTTTAAATTGTTTAACTTGGGTCAAACGTTTCAGGTAGCCTTCCACAAGCTTCTCACAATAAGTTGCTGGAATTTTGGCCCATTCCTCCTGACAGAACTGGTGTAACTGAGTCAGATTGTAGGCCTCCTTGCTCGCACACGTTCATCTCTAGGAGACAGAACGCATCTCATTCCTGAGCGGTATGACGGCCACGTGGTCCCATGGTGTTTATACTTGCGTACTATTGTTTGTACAGAATGTGGTACCTTCAGGCGTTTATAAATTGCCCCCAAGGATGAACCAGACTTGTGAAGGTCCACAATTTTCTTTCTTAGGTCTTGGCTGATTTCTTTTGATTTTCCAATGATGTCAAGCAAAGAGGCACTGAGTTTGAAGGTAGGCCTTAAATACATCCACAGGTATACCTCCAGTTGACTGAAATAGTGCCAATTAGCCTATCAGAAGTTTCTAAAGCCATTACATAATTTTCTGGAATTTTCCAAGCTGTTTACGGGCACAGTCTCTGTATGTAAACTTCTGACCCACTGGAATTGGGATATAGTGAATTAAAAGTGAAATAATCTGTCTGTAAACAATTGTTGGAAAAACGACTTGTGTCATGCACAAAGTAGATGTCCTAACTGACTTGCCAACACTATAGTTTGCTAACATGAAATGTGTGGAGTGGTTAAAAATGAGTTTTAATGACTTCAACCTTCAACTTCCGACTTCAACTGTATGTGGGTGTGCGCATGTGTGTGTGTATGTGTGTGTGCCTATGCCTGCGTGTGCGTGTGACTGGAGCCACTAACACAGGCAGCACATGTTCATAGCCCAGGATGCAGGAATACCAGCACTGTCCATGAGGAATCCTCACATTCACACTGCTTCCTGTCACCTTGAGCTAACGTCCTGCTTCACATGCTCTGGGGTTACCGGTGAGATGAGGGGTACTTTGAGGGGTACATTTCCCCAAAAGACCAGTTCTCTGCTCTCCACCCTTCTACTCATCCTATCCCACTCCTACCCCCCCCCCCCCCCCCCCCCGCTCTCTCCCTCACATGTATGCAGGTACGCATACACAAACACTCATGCATACATACAACAGATACACACATGCATGATATGCATGCACACATATGCTTTCATACACATGCGCACACATACGCCAGCATACACACGCGTATGCACGCGGCCATGCCTGGACGCAGCCACTGGCCCATGGTGATGTGAGGGAACCATAGAAACCCACCCGACTGACAGCTGGGTGACAAACCATACCACCCCCCTCACACAGGCAAATTTAAGTGTGTTTTACTTTTGTTGGATTGCTCCCGTAAAAGCCAGCTGTTCTAACGCGGGCGGGGCAGAGTACGTGTGAGGTGCTCAAACCAAAAGCTGTGGAAGTCAGCGTGACCCGGGGTCGTCCGCAGAACCAGGCACGCGCTGCAGTAAAACGGCACGGTACAAAGTCCTTTCCACTCTGCTGGAGCGCTAATAACTCAGTAACGCCGATCCTGGCCTCTCACCGTCTATGGCTGTTGTTGCGCGGCGGTTTCCCTGGCAATCAGGTAGACATTCGATGGCACCATAAAACTACGGGCCGCGATTGGAGGGTAATGACCTCATCCATTGTCAATGGATCCTTCCAAGGAGGTGTTGCTTGTGAGAACCAGCCTAGGCAAGGAAGAATGAGATATGATGTAATGATGCCAGTGGCAGTCAGAATCAGCTGTAGTACTGTGGGGCCCAAGAGCCCAGGGGAACAGGGGGTTTGAGAGGCCGGGAGTAAAACAGTGGATGGCAGTGACCCATTCATAAGCGTCTCAGAGTTAGAGCGCTGATCTCGGATCAGGTTTCCCCCGACCTTATCAATCATGAGGTCACAAACAAAACTGATCCCAGGTCAGGGCCCATATTTCTAAAGTGTCTCATGGGGGAGTGCTAATCTCGGATCAGGTTTTAGCCTGGCCATGTCCTAACCTTAAGACAAAATGATTTTACATCAACACTCTTAATCTGGGACGCTTTGTTAGTGACCCACTATATTCACTGCACGGCTGCATGTTTCTGTGTTGTTTGTAGGGATATTGGATCTAAACGCCTCAGGCTCTTTGTGTCTTTGTGTGCTAAAATATATATGGATCATGTGACCTCCTGCTCTCGGTTTCTCTGTCACTCTGTTACGACCCTATCACTTTGACCCCACAGCAACAGTGCTTGTGCGCTACGATCTGTAAACGGGATGGTATTTTCAGTCTCTCTCTGCAGTAATATCGGACATTGCACTGCAAAAACCAAATCGTAACAAGCATTTAATCTTATATTTAGACTTTAGAATCCTATTTCTGTGACTTTTTTTGCTAAATAAGACAAACTATCTGCCAGTGGGGGCGGCACGGTGGTGCAGTGGTTAGCACTGTCGCCTCACAGCAAGAAGGTACCGAGTTTGAATCCCGGCGGAGGGCCTTTCTGTGTGGAGTTTGCATGTTCTCCCCGTGTCCGCGTGGGTTTCCCCCGGGTACTCCGGTTTCCTCCCACAGTCCAAAGACATGCAGGTTAGGCTAATTGGAGACTCTAAATTGCCCATAGGCATGAGTGTGTGTGTGAATGGTGTGTGTGCCCTGCGATGGATTGGCAGCCTGTCCAGGGTGTATTCCTGCCTCTCGCCCGATGCATGCTGGGATAGGCTCCAGCACCCCCCGCGACCCTGACCAGGAATAAGCGGGTTGGATAATGGATGGATATCTGCCAGTGGGGTGAGATAGTTTTGCTCATTTCAAAATTTGGTAAGATAATTTCACTTGTCAAGCAAAAAGCAACTTAAAACAAGCTAACATTTTCTACTTTTGAGAAAAAGAATAAGATTTTAAGTCTCATTACAAAACTAAAACACTTGTTAAGACAGACATTTTTTGCAGTGTGGTTCTGAAATGTTTCCAATCAAGCTCAAATTATTTAACTTAAATTATTTTAAATTTAATTTAAGGACATTAGCACAGAAAGCAAATGCTCTTGGGATTCATTCTTAATTCGTTTAGAATGCATGATGATATAGACCTCAGTTAGTAAACAGTCACCTCAGTTTCAGTTTGTTTTAAGCAATCTCAGCTAGCAAACATACCCAGTGAGTTCATTAGCAGCCCGTTGTCTGCACAGCTGTTCTGCAAATTGGCGCCACAGCAGTGCGCTAACAGACAGTAGAGGCGGAGATGAGAGTCGGCTGTTAAAATGGTCCCGCCCCATTGTGGTGATTTGTAAACGGCTGCCATTCCAACGGCTGTTGCCAACGGCGGTTCAATAGTTGCTTGCTTGCCGACAGGAGGATACAGATCTATATTCCAGGATGTGCAGTACTTCGTTTTTTACCATCTTTATTTATCTCTGAATTGTTGTTTCCGATTGTATTGTGGGATCCGCCAGGAATGCTTCTGTGACTTTGAAAGGCAATGGTTTTAGACGGCTGTATTTTGAAAGGCAGTTAGTTGCATAGGAGACTGTATTCCAGCTGGAAAGGAGGGGACCAGCGCAGGTGAGGTGAACAGGGGAGGCAGGGCTTGTGGGTAATTACTGGCAAATCCTGTGGTGGCTCTTATTTGGGAGAGCAATTCTGCCATTTGTGGATCAGACGTAATGTAAATGGTATGAAAGTCCCAGGGAATGCCTGACAGCCACCACAAGTGTGTTTCAACTAAATATACCCATGAATCTAAAACATTTAGCGTCACTACAGCAGATGCACAGTGTACATTTTAACTAATCCCAGCTTGAGTGTTTGTGTGTCTGTTTGCTTGTTAGCTAGATGGCCAGACTCCAGGCTATGTCTCCACAGTCAATGTCTGACAATTTCTGAGCATTCACACCCCAACCCCCCTGCACACACACACTCGCTGATTCACAGTCTCTCAGTCTTTCTGTCTCTCACAGTCCCCGCAGTTCCCTGGTGTTTGCCTGTGATGCGCTGACAGTGTGGTTAGATGTGTGCTGTTGTTGTATAAACTGACGAATGTGCCCGGTGCTCTTTAATGCCCCGCCCCCCCATGTAGAGTCACATGACCACAGGAATCCCTCCCACACACCTTTACCACTCCTCTCTGTCCCCACCTTCATAAAACATTTTTACACAATTACACATGATAGGGTAATGGGGTAGTGAAATGACTATAGGCTTTGTATGAAATCACTCCCTGCCCCTCTCTGTCCCCCTTCTCCTCCCCTCTGTTTCTCTCCCTCTCTTCTCTTCCCCATTCTCTCTCCACCTCCTCTCTCTTCCCCCTCCTCCCCCATCTCTGTCACTTTCATCCATCTCTACCCCCCTTTCACTTTCTCTCCCCATTCCACCCTCCTCCTCTGTCTCCCCATCTCTCCCCACCCGTCCCCCCCTCCTCTCTGTCTCTCTATCTCTCCCCACCCGTCCCCCCCCTCCTCTCTGTCTCCCCATCTCTCCCCACCCGTCCCCCCCTCCTCTCTGTCTCTCTATCTCTCCCCACCCGTCCCCCCCTCCTCTCTGTCTCCCCATCTCTCCCCACCCGTCCCCCCCTCCTCTCTGTCTCTCTATCTCTCCCCACCCGTCCCCCCCTCCTCTCTGTCTCTCTATCTCTCCCCACCCGTCCCCCCCTCCTCTCTGTCTCCCCATCTCTCCCCACCCGTCCCTCCTCCTCTCTGTCTCTCTATCTCTCCCCACCCGTCCCCCCCTCCTCTCTGTCTCCCCATCTCTCCCCACCCGTCCCCCCCTCCTCTCTGTCTCTCTATCTCTCCCCACCCATCCCCCCCTCCTCTCTGTCTCTCTATCTCTCCCCACCCGTCCCCTCCTCCTCTCTTTCTATCTCTGAATAGCAGGACCACAAACGTTGTGTCGTGACTCAGCTGTTATGCAGACAGTACGGGATTAGGCAGATGGGAATTGTGGGTCGGATTAAGTGTTGGTGGCCCTGTCCTGTCCCGTATGGACCCTGATCAGGGAGACAATTTAAGGGGTCATGTGACTGGTGCCATGCTTCGCATCGGATCAGAGACCACAGGCAGGCTTCGGAGGGGTGAGGCCAGGGTAGGCGTGGTGGTCAACTCCTATCTCATGAAAATACAACTAAAATGCAATTGTTAAATCGTCTGTGAATATTCAGTAATCTTTATACATCGCAACACATTTGACCTTTTTGATCATAGAAATAGCAGTGTCATAGGGTAAGGCCTGTGGTTTGGCACTGGTTAGGATACGCCCCTGATGGTAGAGAAGGCCTGTGGTTTGGCACTGGTTAGGATACGCCCCTGATGGTAGAGAAGGCCTGTGGTTTGGCACTGGTTAGGATATGCCCCTGAAGGCAGAGAAGGCCTGTGGTTTGGCACTGGTTAGGATATGCCCCTGAAGGCAGAGAAGGCCTGTGGTTTGGCACTGGTTAGGATATGCCCCTGAAGGCAGAGAAGGCCTGTGGTTTGGCACTGGTTAGGATACGCCCCTGAAGGCAGAGAAGGCCTGTGGTTTGGCACTGGTTAGGATACGCCCCTGAAGGCAGAGCAGGCCTGTGGTTTGGCGCTGGTTAGGATACGCCCCTGAAGGCAGAGAAGGCCTGTGGTTTGGCACTGGTTAGGATATGCCCCTGAAGGCAGAGAAGGCCTGTGGTTTGGCACTGGTTAGGATACGCCCCTGAAGGCAGAGAAGGCCTGTGGTTTGGCACTGGTTAGGATACGCCCCGGAAGGCAGAGAAGGCCTGTGGTTTGGCACTGGTTAGAATACGCCCCTGAAGGCAGAGAAGGCCTGTGCCTGCCTATCAGCTAGGACAAGCTCTGTTGGCTCATCATCACATTATTACATTACATTAGCCAGGGGGACAGTGTAAGAGAATGTTAGAATATTTAAGTTATATTAGCAACAGTGTGAGACCTGGCTAAGAATATTCCCAGACCAGCGAGTACAACATCACTAAAACACAAAGCGCAAGTTAACTATGCTAACCTAGAACACAAATATAAATCCTGAATAATGTACCTCCTTAAGCCCATGGCGATATTTGCGATGGTATTTCCTGGCAATAAAACATCTTTAATTTGAATATTTGTATTTGAAAGGCCTGTGCTGACCAATGTGGACTGCGCTGCCTGTGTGCGGAGCTCACAGCCAAACCCCCGTTGTTTGCTTGAGCCCGGATCTGAAAGCTGATACCTTCTCAGAACGGCTATTTTCTGCATCCTTTCATTATAATCATCTCATCAGGGTCCTTCAGCACCACTGTGTTTATTTTTGGGAGCGCAGACTGCCCATTCCGATAAGGAGCACAGTCATTACTATGCTGGATGTTTCAATTCTCTGCGTGTTGTTGACTGTCTTCCAGGGGATTTCAGTCTGCTTCTGCAGTGTGTCCCCTGATTCTGTGTGTGAGTTTGTGGGTGAGTGTGATTCTGGGTGTGTGATTTTCTGGCCGTGTGTGTTTCTGGGTGTATGTTTCTAGGTGTGTGAGTTTCTGTGTGTGTGTGTGTGTGTGTGTTTCAAGGTGTGTGCGTTTATGGGTGTGTGTTCTTCTGGGTGTGTGAGTTTATGGGTGTGTGTGTGTTTCTAGGTGTGTTCTTCTGGGTGTGTGAGTTTATGGGTGTGTAAATTCTGGGTGTGTGTGTTTGTAGGTGTGTGCGTTTATGGGTGTGTGTGTGTTTCTGGGTGTGTATCTTTCTAGGGGTGTGAGTTTATGGGTGTGTGTGAATACTGGGTGTGTGTGTGGGTTTCCTGGTGTTTAGATTCCCCTCAGGAAAACCCACTCAGTCCAGTGCTGTGTGAAAATGCAACTGCAAAAATGCACCGTAACAAATTCAGTTTTTTTGTTGCTCATTGAATGAACAAGTATGCTAGCAGAGATAAGGTAGCAGAAGAGGGCAGAAGGGGAGGATGGAAGGAGGAGAGGACCGGAGAGGAAGAACAGTGGATGAGGAGAGAGCAAAATAAGACAAAATGAGAGAATGCAGAGGTGAGGGGAAAAGGCGATCAGAGGAGGTTGGGCAGGCTGCTGTACTGTGTGTGCAGGAGATATGCAGGAGAATCAGTGAGCTTCCCAGACTGATGGAAACAAAGTCCCCACTGTAGGGACAGAGAGGTAGACATAAAAAATCTTGGTTACCAAAAAGAGAAAAGAATATGTGGTCACTGTACGGCAGGTAAGGTTGAAACAGAGATGCACTTCCTCAATTGTGAACAATTCCAAAATATAAGAGAAAAATACCAGGAGAAATTTGAAAACCAAATGTCAAACTTTATACTCCTAGATGAGAAAGAGAAATGGCCATTCATTCTAGGACACACCTTTCATTGCATTATTATTGTTATTGTTATTACTATTCTACTTTATTTTTTTATTATAACCATATCTACTTACCTGTTTCATTTTAATTTATTTTACCCTGCTTTGGCAAAATTTTCACTGCTACCTGCTTTGGCAACATTGTAATTAATACAGTCATGCCAATAAAGCATTATTGAATTGAATTGAGAGAGAGAGGGGTGGGGAGGGAGAAAGGAGAGAGAGAATAAGAGAAAGGAGGGGAGAGGGTGAGAGAGGACAAAAAGAGAGGGCATACGAGAGGTGGAGGGGCAGAAGCAGGGAAATGGCAGCTGGGACAGGAAGTTACAGGTGGAAATTGGGGTCGTATCCCAGAGAGGAAGTGACTTGTGCTGCTGCTGCACTTCCACACATTGAGGCGAGGAGGGAACACTTCCTGTCTACGTCCGAGAAAGAGCTCGCTGTGCTCAGGAGGATTCTGGGAAATGACGCTGTTTCTGCGTTTGTTTGTTTTGCACCAATACGCACGCAGGTGCTTATTGGTATCAAACCCAATATTTCCAAACCATCAGTAACAATAAGTAACTACAAGCCTGCTGGGATTCCTCCATGTTCCTCCAGAGCACTTCATGGTGGCCCCAGGGTTCAGGAAACGGGTACCTGTGACCTGTCTGTGGGTGAAGACATGAGCTCTTCACATAGACATTGAGGAGCGAGTTAGAGCCGCATTCTGGGGGTGTCTTGGTGGCGTAACCTGTAGAGTGCTGCCCACATGCTTATTGCGAGCCACGACGTCAGTGGTTCAAATCCAGCCATGCAACCTTTGTCGTGTAGGGAAAAATACATTTCCTGCTTCAATGTTCTTGGATGGTCACCTAACACAATCAGCCTTACTCAATGATCAAGGGGGGGTTAGAAACAAAGCCTGGTGATGACGGCACCGCTAGGGTGTGAGACGGGAGTTAGCTAGCATACCTAGGTGACAATAACAATTTGGTTCCCTCCCACACCACATACATTTGTTTGCCTGTCACCCAATCAGGGACAGGAACCTGCATTCTATGTCAGCATTTTATTTCAGGTTTGGGGTATAAAGCTTGTACCCCACACAACACTATTTTGTGATTGAACTGCCTTAATATTACCCGGTATCTTGTATACTCTAATGAAGACTATTTAGCATTATAATTAAATTGCTATTGACCTAAAAGGACAGAATTCCTACAGTCGCATGTCTCTCCCTCTCTGTCACTCCCAATTCTTCCTGTCTCTCTACACTGTGCTGTCCAATAAAGTCAAAAAAGGCAGAAAAAAAAGACAAGAACTGCAGTCTGAATGCCGTGAATGCATAGGCCTTTGTTTGGATGTACCAGGTTGTCAAATTTAAGCTTTTGACATGAACCCGAGTGATGTAAATATTTGTAATGTTATAATTAGTTTCTCGTGTTGCTTACTTGTGTAGTGGCAGAGTTTGATCAACTTTGTGCTGAAGTGTTCTATTCTATCAACATGAACATTGGCTGATTGACCATGTTGGTCATTAAAACCTAGACCAGGAGTCGACCAGAGAAGGATGGGTTCCCCTCTTGAGTCTGGTTCCTCCTGAGGTTTCTTCCTAGTTACACCGGGGAGTTTTTCCTTGCCGCTGTTGCCTTTGGCTTGCTCTTGTGGGGGTTTAGGGCAGGGTTTTCTGTGAAGCGCATTGTGACAATTGTTTGCGAAATGTGCTATATACGTACATACACTTTGTTTCGATTTGTCGCTGTCTACATTGTTATGACGATTGTAGTTATCCTTATTATGTGAGCTGGGTGTGGTTGTACGTCGCTTTGGATCAACGCATGATGAATAAATGCAGATGTAACTGTAGGTGAATATAAAAGGAAGTGGTCAGGCTTTAGTGCTGTCAGAGGCGGGCCCTTCACCCCTTGGTTTCCTCCCCCTCACATGCCCAGCCCTCCTGTGTCCGCATTCCCGGGAGCCACAGCCGTGTGGTGCAACACTCCGACTTCCTCTCAGATCCCCACGGAGAATTCTCAGAACAGAGGGAATTCTGGGAATCCACCAGGAAGCCCTCAGAGGTGTGCGTGTGTGTGTGTGCAATGCATTCCTGTGTGTGTGCATGTGTATGTGTGTGTGTGTGTGTGTACGTGCGTGCGACCGTGCGTGCGCGTGTGTATGTGTGCATCTCTGTGTGTATATGCATATGCACGTGTGTGCGTGCGAGCATTGAGACGTTAGCGCTGAGTTGCTGAGTTGTGCTGAAGCCCACGCAGCTCAGGCGCGCTGTGACACCAGTAACGACTGATCCCCCCCCCCCCCCAACAGCAGAGGGAAACGCTCCCTGTTCTATGAACACATGGTTTCTTTCTGCTTCTAATTTTAGTCCTGTACTTTAGAATATTAAAATCGGTCTCTACGCCAGACATAGGAATCACGTCCTGTCTCTTTCTGCGGTCTGGAAAGAATGTGACAGTCTGTAGAAACAAACGCACACGCACACACGTTCACACACAAGTCCTTACCCACATTAATGCATACATACATGTGCACATGTATACATGTGTGCATACACAGACACACAAAACATACACAGATATCTACACATTAAAACAAGCATACACAGATGTATGCAAACGTGTACACACATGTACAGATACTGTATATACACACACACAAACAGCCTCTGTTGCTTTTGGAGTGCTGGGACAGAGGGAACAGCAGCACAAAGGCAAACAGAGAGAATACTGACTGAGGGAAGCACATTTACTGCAGACTAAGGTTGGGTCCTGGCATCTGAAGCCTGAGCAACACCCAGCCAGCCTCTACTCCCCACTGTTTCATTCACAGGGAAAATACACACCATACCCTGTGTGCTGGGCTCAACACATCCCTGAGCAGTCCTGCTTCTTACATACACACACACGCTCGCATGTACACGCACGCACACATACACACACGCACACACTCACATGCACACACTGCCTTTTTCTTTACCTGCCTCTCTCTCCTGACCTGTCCCCTCTTTACCTGCCGTGATCTGTGCCTCTCCTTACCTGTGTGAATGATTTGTGTGTGCTCTCTGCCTGTAGTGTAGAAGACAGCACAGCTACTGCTTAATGAAACTGCCAACAGATGGAGTGTGTTTGGGAATTAGCTCAGTTAGAATTCCCCTGGGGTCACAAAGTCATTCCTATGTGTTTCTGTGTGGGTGATTATTCCAGAGAGTTTCAATTAACATAACACAACATTCCCACACACACACACGCACACACACACACATGGAGTGTGTTTGGGAATTAGCTCAGTTAGAATTCCCCTGGGGTCACAAAGTCATTCCTATTTGTTTCTGTGTGGGAGATTACTCCAGAGAGTTTCACTTAACATAACATAACATTCACACGCATGCACGCACGCACGCACGCACGCACGCACGCAGGCCAGCCGCTATGTCTCCAGAAAGCTCAGTGACTGGAGTCCAGTGCAGGTGACAGTGCTGTGGTGAATCCCGCCTCCTAGCTGTGCTATGTGCTGTCTGCCCAGCCAGCGAGCTGCTTTAACACCTTAGAGAGGGTTTTGCGGCCCGCCCTGCTCAGTGGGCTAGCGGCTGAACAAGTGAGGCACAGTTACAGGCCTCTAACCATTGGAGTCTCTAGACCAGTGGTCTCCAACCCTGTTTCTGGAGAGCTACCGTCCTGTAGGTTTTCATTTCAACCCTATTTTGGCACACCTGATTCTACTAATTAGCAGCTCAGCAAGATCTCTAGCTGTTGAATGAGGTGTGCTTTGTTTGGGTTGGAGTGAAAACCTACAGGATGGTAGCTCTCCAGGAACAGGGTTGGAGACCACTGCTCTAGACTCACCAGACACTCAGCTCCTTCATTCACACCGTCCTTCCCGTTTATTACCTACAGAAGGTTCCGGTTGATAACAGGATTCCCCAGCGCTGTATTTCAGCACAGAACAGCCGCTGCTCGTCGTCCGCAGCGATGCCCTTGGTCACGCGCCTTTAGGGTTGTTCAGAAACGTGTCAAATTGAAATGTTTCCGCTTCAACGGGGCTGGGAGACCAATCTTGCAATGTGAGGAGGAGCTCGGTATCTGCTGAGTCTGAAGATTCTCCGCCAGCGGCAATCGGCTCCCAGCATGCAGCTGTGACGGGGGATCAGATCATTTACCCCTTCAGTTAATTCTCTCGAGTCTGCGTCTGTGTCCAATTCCCTGCCAAACACTAGAGAATGAGGTTACACCACACTTAAGAGTGTTTAGGCTTTTTATATTACATGCCTGCAGCTTTGATGTGGGTCTCCACAAAGCACAAAGGAATGCAAAGCAACTGCTCCTAAAGTCAGAAATCAGGCAGAGAAACGATATTCGTTGTTTATTCTGTTGCTACGACCACCCGCTGTGAATGAGTAAATGAAACGCAGGAGATGTAGCTGCGTCCGAGATGTTTGTGGAGATATTTTCTCTCGCTGAAATCCCTCTGTGCGTTTGGGCTGTTTTTGAAAATACAAGTTGTACTGTAATATCCATTCCTGTTCTCTTAATACCCCATTCAGATGTGGGATTTAGCGTTTTTGCTACCGTTGCTCGTTTCCCAGGGAAACCATTGTCTGCTTTAACTCGGCGCTGCTGGAGGCTGTCAGGCGGTACTGCTTCCTGTAAATGGCGCTGTCTCTAATTAAAGATAGCGATGCTGCTTGGCGTGACAACTGGAGCGCTTTAAAAACCCGTGGGTTGGAAAGTCGCTAATCCGGCTGTAGGCTATCACTGCGTGCACACATAGCGTCTCTGTTACTTTTTGAGTGTGTCTTATTTATTTATTTATTTACCTTGACCATACGGTGAAGTCCATATGCATTGTGAGTAGCCCCGGATGAGGGAATAGGCAAAGTAACGTAGTCTCACCTTAAAAGAGCAGCTGTGGAGTTTTTGCTGTTTCAGAGACCGATTGTGTCCTCCAAGCCAACACAAGCTGCTCATTTTTCCTCATCGCAGGCTTTTTTTTAGCAGATGCTGCGTGTGTGAGTGTGTGTGTGTGTCAGTGCGTGTGTGTATGCGTGTGTGTGTGTGTGTGTGTGTGTGTGTGTGTGTGTGTGTGTGTGTGTGTGTGAACGCGTGTGTGCGCGTGGGTGTTTAATACCAACCCTGTCATTAGGAGTAACCATGGGGAGGCCTCTTCCTGTTGCTCCTGGACCCGCGGCACAAGCAGCAGTGGGGGGAAAATAGAGAGGAATACGACGCCGTGTCTTGGGCCAGTGCGTTCCCGTGGTTACGTAACAGAAGCGTGGCAAAGTGGGTTTGCTTCCCATCCTTGTGTTTGTCCCCCGTCCCAGAGCCTACCCTTGTGCCCTCACACACTTCACTGCCCGCCATCACTGAAACACACAATGGAAAGTGCACAAGTGCTCAGGCTTTAGATGTTGAGGGCAGGGAGGGTAGACGCGGGGACACGGGCCGCGTGCCGCGTTTCATTGCCTTCTCCCTGACTGGCTGCTCACAGAGAGAGACCGACACCGTGTGTTCTGCTCCTGTAAGTACGCTGTAGATGATTTTCGTTCGCGTTCGTATTCGTGCCAGAAGTGTCATTTTGAGGCCGTTTCAGCTGCGCTATCGAAGTGAATGGAGAGTGACAAATACCCTATTCTGAATTATCACCCCAGGGGAGCGCAGATCAACTAATGAACATATTTCACCACCATTTGGACTCATATCATGACCAGGTAACGACAAAACCCAAAGTTCAATTTTGCTTTAACAAGCATTTCTACACTAGACTCCTCCTCACCTGCGTGGGACTCCTATCCACTGCGTGGCCAGGGAATCCCTCCTCTGGGGGAGTATCACTGCACCAGTGACTAGGGCTTTAGAGCCTTATCCCACACCAGTGTTGAAAGAGATGTGGGCGGGCAGTGCCGTGTGTCTGGGGTCCTGAGCTTCCTCTACTGCATGCTAGCGCGCCACTGTGCTGCAGATTTGCATGACGTCGGCGGAGTGACGGCTGTGCCGGCGGCCGGCCTCTAATACGCTCTGACTGGCTGGGCTGTTTCCTGCTCTGGCCAATAAGCTGGCACTGGTGTGGACAGGTACTCTGCACCCTCCCGCATTGGCTGGAGAGATCGCAGCTTGAGCGCAAGTGTATGCGATTGGCCGTTCCATATTTGGGATAAAATTGGCAAAAAAAAAGCATCGATTAAGAGATCTTCCTGGAATCTGGCTGAAAAGAGAGAGAAAGGGGTGAAGAAGAGAGGGAGAGTGAGGCAGGGCGAGATAATTAGAGCGGAAACAAGGAAGAGAGGGCAAGCGAGGCCCAGATATCATCTTCGCCAGGGTCATCTTCGTCATGCATCAGTAAGTCTCATTGTGTTTTTATACGGGTCCAGAACCTGCATTAGAGTACAGTATAGCCTGTATATGATAGTGAGAGTAGAGGCGTTCTGCCCTGTTCCTGATTGTCCAGTCGGGCGGAAGATCTGATCCTCGCTGTAACCCATCTGTGTCATTCCATAATTGTTCCCTGGAACTCCTTATCTGGACTCAGGAGTTGTACAGTAAATGCAGCCATTTTCTTACTTTTCTGTTGCCAGAAACTCTCGAACCATCCGTGCGTCTGCAATTGATACCCAAGCTAAAAACTGCACAAGAGCTTTTTTCACTCGCTTGATTCTTCTTCATTTTTTACATGAAATTAACTGTTTGCTCTCTGCCTTGCAACTTTCTTTCGTTTCAATTTTGTTTGCCTGTTTCTGAAGCGTACCAGCGGACATTTGTGTAGGTGGGAGGTAATACCTGTTGTCAAAAAAAAAGACGTTTTTAAGCATCACCCTAGATGTTTTTCATTTTTGATTGATGGAAATTTTTCTTTGCCTGTTGGAGTTTTATGGAGTGTGTTGTAAATAGACATTTACCAATAAAAATAGATTTCTGATAACCTTATAGCCTACTTGAGTGGAACTCAGTTTTTTTAGTATATTTAGTGCAATAACTTCTTAAAACAACATCATACAACTGTTGGCCCAAAGTTTATGTGGCATTCTCAAGAGTTACCATGCCATTGATGCACTTGCATGCAGGATTTAAACTTGCAACCTTCTGTGCACAGTACCCCTCTTCCTTAACCGTCACTGGTTCTGTGTGAGTAGTCTTTCCCAGAGTGAGTCTTTGTGGTTTAAACCACTCTTACCATGTGACCTTCCCTCACCCCCACAGAGTTCAACTGAGTTGAGTCACTGAGTGACTTCAGTATCTAACCTCAGGGTCTCCAGAAAGGTCAAATAAAAAACATTTTTGTTTCAGTTTCTCCAAGCTGCTCTTTGTAATTAAGAAGCCCAGCATTTGGCAGATTTCACTTTATGTTTATATTAAGGACTGATTGCACCAGTGCAATATTACTTATTACAAATTGGCACATAGAAACATGTCTTTTGTGGCTGCATGTAGACAGCTCTTTTAAAAAGGACACCGCCAGTAAGTCCTCACTTTTTTCCATTCCTGCATTTTCCTGGCATCCAGTCATAAGTACAGTTCAGTCACTGTGACAACACCGACTCCAGGATCCGTTGACGATACAGTCGAGTGGAGGCACAAGCAGAACACAGTCATTGGCTACATGAGATAATGGGCCAGGTCTAAATGTTTGATAACATTTGGAAAACTGGCATACTATTAATGACTAGTATATTTTGTATCTATATACTATTGTTAATGAAAAACAGCACTGAAGTGTGGTATGTTATGCTGGCAGATTATGATCATGAGAGGAGTGCTGGCTATCTCTCACTCTTGCACTTTACTTTGTTAAACATCTGCTTTTACACTTTTTCCAGTACCCTCACTGTGAGCATGACACACAGTGGTTTCAGGCAATTGGAAGAGCTTAACACATTTTCGGCAGCAGTGTTACTGGGATGACTTGTTTTAATGGAATGACACCTGAGACAGCATTTTACACAGCTAAACATAAAGACTCAAAGGCAGTAGAGTGCAGTAGATTCTATGGCTGTGGGGTGCAGTAGACTGTGGCAGTGGAGTGCAGTAGACTATGGCAGTGGAGTGCAGTAGACTCTATGGTAGTGGAGTGCAGTAGACTCTATGGCAGTAGAGTGCAGTAGAATCTATGGCAGTGGAGTGCAGTAGACTCTATGGCAGTGCAGTGCAGTAGAACCTGGCAGTAGAGTGCAGTAGACTATGGCAATGGAGTGCAGTAGCCTCTATGGCAGTGGAGTGCTGTAGACTATGGCAATAGAGTGCAGTAGACTCTATGGCAGTAGAGTGCAGTAGAATATATGGCAGTAGAGTGCAGTAGACTATGGCAGTGGATTGCAGTAGACTATGGTAGTAGATTGCAGTAGACTATGATAGTAGAGTGCAGTAGACTATGGCAGTAGAGTGCAGTAGACTATGGCAGTATATTGCAGTGGACTATGGCAGTAGATTGCAGTAGACTCTATGGCAGTAGAGTGCAGTAGACTCTATGGCAGTAGATTGCAGTGGACTATGGTAGTAGATTGCAGTAGACCCTATGGCAGTAGAGTGCAGTAGAATATATGGCAGTAGAGTGCAGTAGACTATGGCAGTAGAGTGCAGTTGACTCTATGGCAGTAGAGTGCAGTAGAATCTATGGTAGTAGAGTGTAGTAGACTATGGCAGTAGAGTGCAGTAGACTCTATGGCAGTAGAGTGCAGTAGAATCTATGGTAGTAGAGTGTAGTAGACTCTATGGCAGTAGAGTGCAGTAGACTCTATGGCAGTAGAGTGCAGTAGAATCTATGGTAGTAGAGTATAGTAGACTATGACAGTAGATTGCAGTAGACTCTATGGCAGTAGAGTGCAGTAGAATCTATGGTAGTAGAGTGTAGTAGACTCTATGGCAGTAGAGTGCAGTAGACTCTATGGCAGTAGAGTGCAGTAGAATCTATGGTAGTAGAGTATAGTAGACTATGGCAGTAGATTGCAGTAGACTTGATGGCACAACACATGCAGGCCGCACTGGCTGCACGATGTGGCCCAACACCCCATTATGTGAGGAGTTGTGCTCGACCTGTGTTCTGCGCCTGAGTATAGGGTTTAGAGGCCCCAGTCTGTGAGGCCCAGATCAGTGACTCATCACTCTAACAGATGCCTTCTTTCACTATCGCTTTGAGTTGTCATATCCTGCCTATCAGAACCAGGAGTTTTCCCTTCAGGTACAGAGAGCACACCTGTGTTTCAAGAATCAAACTGCTAACATTCAACACTCCCTGTCTTAACAGGCATCCGTATAGAGGCTGAGGGAGTTACTACTGTTGTTTTATTTAGGCTATTTTACGAGCAGAAGCTCTTATCTAGAGTGACTTACATATCGGAGATCCATCCAAGATCCATGGAACGATGCATAAAGTGCACGTCAGAGTGACAAGAACTAGATATTAGATATATTTCGATATTAGAACTAGAGACTAGATGAGCCGAAGGTGACAAAGTGAAGATTCTTCCATTCAGCCATGGGTAAATATTTATTTATTATTTATTAGCCTTTATTTTACCAGGAAGTCCCATTGAGATTCAAAATCTCTTTTCCAAGGGAGACCTGGCCAAGAAATGGCAGCAGGGGTTACAGAGTAAACACATAAAACATACAATACAGTAGGACACAAAGTAGTAAAAAAAAAAATATGTACAATAAAAAAATAAAAAAAGGTCAAAGTCACAAATCTAGATCAGAAACAGGAGCACACATCTTGCATAAAACTGTGAATAATTTGTTTAAAATGACTTAGAGGAACAAAGTGGTCAAGCTGGAGCTTTGACTGGAGATTGCTCCAAGACCAGGGTGCAAAGTAATCAAAAGCCTTTTCACCAAAAACAGTTCTAATTCTGGGGACTTTAAGAAGAATGCAGGACCATTGCAGCTGAGCCTGCCTGTGTGGGAACCCTGTGTCCCTGGGGGGCAGGGAGGCAGTGATGACCCCACATGAAAAGGGGCTGTTTGTGTGATTACTGTCATTGTGGTTTATATGCTGTGGACCTCTCCTCCTCCAGAAATAATGTGCCAGGTTGCGTGAAGCTGAGTGAGAAGATGTCGTAGCCAGTGTTAGCCTGTGTTTGGCTGTGTGAAGCTGTGTTTGCTTGTCTTTGGCCCGTGTAAGCCTGTGTTTGCCCTTGTTAGCATTTGTTATATTGTGTTGGGTGGGCAGGGGCCTGACAGGGGTCTGTAGTACCTCAGTATGGGCAGCGGCCTGACAGGGGTTAGTAGTACCTCAGTATGGGCAGGAGCCTGACAGGGGTCAGTAGTACCTCAGTATGGACAGGGGCCTGACAGGGGTCTGTAGTACCTCAGTATGGGCAGGAGCCTGACAGGGGTCTGCAGTACCGCAGTATGGGCAGGAGCCTGACAGGGGTCAGTAGTACCTCAGTATGGGCAGGAGCCTGACAGGGGTCTGTAGTACCTCAGTATGGACAGGGGCCTGACAGGGGTCTGTAATACCTCAGTATGGGTAGGGGCCTGACAGGGGTCAGTAGTACCTCAGTATGGGCAGGGGCCTGACAGGGGTCAGTAGTACCTCAGTATGGGCAGGAGCCTGACAGGGGTCTGTAGTACCTCAGTATGGGCAGGAGCCTGACAGGGGTCTGTAGTACCTCAGTATGGGCAGGAGCCTGACAGGGGACCATTGCAGCTGAGCCTGCCTGTGTGGGAACCCTGTGTCCCTGGGGGGCAGGGAGGCAGTGATGACCCCACATGAAAAGGGGCTGTTTGTGTGATTACTGTCATTGTGGTTTATATGCTGTGGACCTCTCCTCCTCCAGAAATAGCGCTCTGTCTTCCCCCACACTCGTCTCCTGTCATTATGCATCCATTCTGCCCAGATGTGCTGGGGGGTGAGGGTAGCCACAACAGTCTGGGCTGATGGGGGAGGGACGTGTGGGATAGCTGCACACGCACACGCCACACACACACACACACACACACGCACACGCACACACACACACACACACACACACACACACACACACACACACACACACACTCAGTCACGCGCACATGCACACACATGTTTCTGTAGTGGGTCTCGATTTTCTTAACCCGATCATAACCATCCCGGGCAGCCACACCCCCTCCACTAACACGGAACACTCTCAGAACGACGCTGTGACATTCGAGCAATGTTCTCATGTTGAGCAGCCTTCATATTAGTGCAGTGTGCATGCTAGCCATACAGCATCTCACTGTGGGAGCCAGTCTGCACCAGCAAAGTGATCTGGTGCTGTGTGACACAGTGGGCTGTGGTTTGACGCCCCTCACCCACATCAGTGGAATGTTTAATGACAGAAGGGCTGATGCTAATTTGTCAACATAGCTTTAGTTAGGTGTTGAAAGGAGTTGTGAAAGTTTTGCTTCGTGCTACCAGTTCTGGTCATTATTTGGAGCAAAAAACAAAAACAGCTTTGTGGAAATGATGAAAGACAAACATTATTTTTGTGTTATGTTTTTTTCTTTTTACAATTTCCCCCACTGTAGCGATGATGTAATACAGACTTCCTTATTGACGTTTTGCAGCTGAGTGCACTAAATCACTGTGGTAGAACAATGGCAGGGTGCTTAGCTGTGTGAGTGTTTGGGTCTGTTCTTGGACTGATATTCAAGGTTGTTGTTTTCTGCGGTTCCACAGTCCAGGAAGTTTTGTCCTGAGCCTTCAAACCTTGTTTGAATCTGCAGAGAGCCTCCTGGTTGCCTGGTTGACTATCTGAGACACCTGGTGGTCAATGTGGCTAACTGCAGGTGCTCACTGCTCATTATTGAAATCATTTTGTGTATCTCATGTGACTCTGTAGTAAATTAGTCAGTGACGATGCTGAATTAGATAATATGCTTGCAGTGCTCCTTGGTGTTTCATATGGGCTGACATTTTGTCATTTGTCTGTCTCAGAGAAAAGAGCCAAATTCTGATTGTAGCACAGAACATATTTTTTCAGTTAATTAACTTCTGAAACTGGAGGGAATGGATTAATCAGCCAGTCACAGCTGTGCTGTCAATTACTCATCAGTAGTATCTGTATGATTTTGTTTGGATTTGTGGCCCAGCTGTTGTTATGTCTGAACTAATGTTTTGTAATTATGTATCTGTATTGAATTTGGAAAGTGCAGTGTGACGGGCTCCTTTGTGAATCAGTTGGCTAAAGACTCGGGAGGTGGAATGACCTCCTAAGTCCCCCTAAACACTCATGCTACAGGGCTATGAACGCTGTCAGACTCCTGAACTAATGAGCCTTTCTGTGTTTATTTCCTCAACTTAAAATTTCCTGAAGGAGTTTTTAAACTTACTGCATACGTTTAATTAGATTTCTACTTCTCATAGTGGCAGGGTTCAACAAGAGATACATAGTCTGTCTCTCTCTTTTTGGGTAAGGAATGGGTCTGGAATGGGATAAGACAGGGGTGGGAGGTTGGGGTTGTGTTAGGATGGATATAGCAATGTTTTGTGTTTGACTGTCTACTTTTGGTTTTATTAATAAAAGGAAATAAAGTCTCTCTATCTCTCCCTCTCTCTTTCTCTGTTTACCAGACTTGTCCAAGAACCGTCTGACAGACGTTCCCTCTGAAGTGTGTCACTTTGTCTCCTTGGAAACGCTGAACCTCTACCATAATTGCATTAAGAGTATTCCCGACTCTATCATCAGCCTACAGACTCTCACCTCCTTAAACCTAAGGTAAGAACTGAGAATGTAATGTAAACGCTGATCCCGAGAGCCTAAGGGAAGAAGGGAAACATTTGCAACATGCCTCATTAAACCTGAGAGCTTAAGGTAAGAGCTCAAGCATATCTCCTCCAATCCTCAGATTCCTCCTGTCATGCTTACAAAGCCTCCAGCTTCTCCCGTGGTGCACAGGGATTTGAGGAGAAATGTGAAACGCCTCCTTTTTTTTATCGCACGCCGCCTCTTTGCTTTTCATCTATCGAGTTTTGATTTGCGGTAAAAAAAGTAAATTAAAAAAACGCTTTCTCCTCTCCGCGGCAGTAACCATTACAAGCTGTTCCAAAGTGTCAGGGCCCAGGTGGAGAGTGAAGTGTGTTTTTGCAGAGGTAAAAGGGTCAGGCTCACACGTTAATGCTTTAAACATCTGTAGGTGAAGGACTGGGGGTCAGTCAGAGGTGTGGAATGGGGAGGGGCATGATGACAGTGATATGGGGGTGTGGTAGTGGGAGTGGCATGTGATAATGGTGACATGGGGGTGTGGTAGTGGGAGTGACGTAATAATAGTGATATGGGGCTGTGGTAGTGGGAGTGGCATGTGATAATGGTGACATGGGGGTGTGATAGTGGGAGTGATGTAATAATAGTGATATGGGGGTGTGGTAGTGCGAGGGGCATGGTATCACAGTGATAGGGGGGTGTGGTATAGGATGACAGTGGGTGTGCTCTATTTGAATGTACTGGCATGCTGCATTTTACGTAGCGGCAAGGTCGGACGGAGGAAACCGCTTAAATGGAGTGGAATCAGTCAGCCGGCGGCAGCAATCACGTGACTTGTGCCAGCCACAGACCTGTGGTGCCAGCCCTATCAGCTGCTTTACCACTCCCCATTGTCCGTCACGCTTTGTTGCACATGAGGACTGTTGTCTTTGCGCTCTCTTCCAGTTCAGAAAATCACAAGCAACGTGCCGTTTCGTGTGCCGTTTTTAAATGGTTTGGAAACCACGCCATTCGGCACAAACCCAGGATGTGTCAGTGGGGTTTTTGGAGCGCACCCAGTGATGTGGGGGTGTGGCAGTGGAGGGGCATGTAAAAGGATTAGGGACATGTAGAGGCTTCTTTTGCTTGGTACACAGGGACAGGGTTTGTGTTTGATTAGTGCAGGCTTATCAGACTCTTGGGGAGCTGAGGGAGGTGGTGTACAAGCACTCACTGCAGGGTTAAACAGGATATATTACCCTACACCTGAACTCTGGATAATATATTTTAGATGTCTCTGTATTTTACTTTGAAGCACACCATATGTACTGTACTGAGTATGCCAAAGGGAAATTTCCACTTTGTGCAAGTTTACTATATACTAGTGTTATATATATATAGTGAATATATATTCAAACACCATGTATACATATTCAATCTCAATCTTGGTAAAATAAAAAAAAGAATACTTTAAAAAGCACCCTGTTTTCAAGACTACCTTTCAACTGTTATTCTAAGCTGTAGGACACATCCAAAAATTGTTGGTCGTGTTATTCTTCTGCATATAGCCATAGCTTTTTTTCAAATTTTTTGCATTTATCATTTTCCAGTAATATAGTACAACATTGTCCATTTTACTAGGGATATGTGTAATAACTGCCAGCTGGCTGGATTGAATCAATGCCTACGGATTGCTTCAGAATTCTGTGACCGGGTTGTATTTTGAGTGGAATAACTGCTGAACAACATTGCAGGGTGATGTTACAGTAAACTATTTTACATGCTGTGTTTGGTGAGATATGGCCTTCTACGGACCCCTGGACCGACAGGGAGGGGTGTGTTATGGAGTGGATGGGGTTTCAGTCAGTAATGGGTTAAAGGGCCCGGTGCAGAAGGTTCTGGTGTGGGTCCCTGTCTGAGCCTCAGGTACCAAACAATCCTGCCAGCTGTCATGCTCGTTAGCTCCATGCGTGACGGGTGACACTCTGTGACATGATGTCATGGCTTCGTCATGTCTCTGAGTGGCGTCAGGTATCAGGCTACTGACATCCCCAAGGAAACATGAACACACCCGTGTGTGTGTGTGTACACGTGTGTGGGCATGTGTGTTTGTGTGTGGGTGTGTGTGAGAGAGACAGAGGGACAGAGATATGGGGCTGTATGTGTGCAGAAGTAGTGAGACGGGGTCAGACTGTGAGAACAGTAGCATAAGCTCAGTCTTTCTGGCCCAGCATCACCAGTACAGAGATCCACAGCCAGAGGGATAGAGTTAGCTCTTAGCTAACGGACCCTCCCACAACCATGTTGGGGGGAGTTTGCAATGGTTTCAGTGTATTAGTGCCCCCCCTCTTGGGCTGTGTCATCTTAGTTAGCTTCCCTGCTGGTGATCTGACAGTGTGGGGGGGGCGTAGAAAGGGGGCACACACACACACACACACACACACACACTGCACAGGCAGCAGAGCCGTGGGATCGTGGCTGCACTAATTGCTCTGTTACTGCAGGACAGAGCCTAATAGGAAGTATATGTTCTATCTATTAATAAGACGTGCACTGAGACCAGTAATAGAAGGTGCAGGGGAGAGAGATCTCCCCGGTGAACGAGCTGCCGGAGAGAGAGAGATCTAAACCAGGTGATCTGTTTTTGAGTTCTTTTAATATCCCAAGAGATGCAAACTAGGCTGCATGATTCATTGGCTAGGAGCACAGTGATCAAGGTTAATGTCGTTAAACACCTTTTAGGATGTGCATGAGCCCTTTTGTTGTCTCTATTTGGCGAAAGCGGTGGGTAAAAACAGACAGGGGACACAGAAAAAGCTGTAAATGTGTTACCGCCTGGACGGGACCTTGTAAGTGCGACAGTATGTCAGAAAGCATACTTGCCTTTAGGGTAGCATCACCAACATACACACTCACACACTTACATGTGCACATACACACGCATGGCCATACACACACACACACACACTCTCTCACATGTACTCTCACACATGCTCGCCTGCCCACGCGCACACACACACATACAAAATATATTTTAGGTCCAGCTCCTTTGATGTCTGTAACGTAATGTGTCCAAAGTGAGGGAATGGGCCTTCTGGAATTCACCTGAGAGCTGTGAAAGCACCAGGTGTTCTGGAATGTTCCGTGTTCCAGAGCCAGACCTGCTGGCGTCCATGTTTACGAGCTGCATGTGTTCTCTCTCACAGCTTTGGCCCACGCCTTCACAGTGCGTCTCTCTTGTTCATTTTGTGAAAACAAATACTCTGTCTTGATTATGATAATGAGCACAGTGATGTGAGCGAGACAAAATGTGCTTTGATTTTCTGAGGACTGGAAAATTCTCAGTTCTTATTTAGTGCTGGTAGATGTTTTTTTGCTTTATTTCCAGACAGTTGTGCTGCAATGTTGCATGAAATAATAATTACTCTTCAAACCTCAGTCTCCTTCTGGGGTCATATGGCTGTCAGTCTTCTCTTTTGAAATGAATTTATTGCAAGGATTACCCCTTGAGATGTAGCATCTCATTTTCGAGGGGGTCCTATAAACACAGATACAAAATTATACAACACAGATAAAACAGCAATACATAACATACACTACAAATACACAGATACAGAGTCTTTCAGAGTTGCTTTTCATCTCTGACCAGTGCTACCACACGTCCTACAGACCCACCTGATGCTCCGCTGTGTGTTCTTTACATTTAAAATGACCGTTGAAGAGGTCTAATTTGATGTGTCGTATGAATACTCACAACGGGGTGTGGTAAAGGACAATGTCACAATGGGTGTTCGGTCCTTGGCCACGCCTTGTCATGAATATTCATACCATGAAATATAGAAGCAAAAACTCCTGCCACCAACCAGAGCCTCCTGTAGTTAGGCAGTAGAGAGGATGGAAGAGTTGAGTATCTGGTTTGTTTATAGAATCTGTGGTGGAACCCAAATGAGCATCCTCAGAGTCCCTGTTCTCCTAAGTGTTGTTTCTGTGCTTCAAATGGGACACTACAATGAGGTCCTGACTCACTGTGGTCATCTCACAGAGCCTTTCAGAAGAGTAGGGGTGTTAACTCATTACATTACATTCATTTGTCTGATGCTTTTATCCAAAGTGTCGTACAGTAAGTGCATACCGGAGGTCATTGAAATAACTACAAAAAGGTCTGATAAAGTTCTGTCATAACATAGCAGCGATATCGATAGACATGAGCATTGAGTCTAGTTCACATAGTAAGCTATGGCTAAGTCTTAAGGCTAGGTCAGAAAGACATGATACAGCATCACTACTACAACATCACAATCAAGACACTAGTGTTAAGTGAGTGTTAAAGAATTAAGGTACAGGATACAAGAAACAAGTGCTATATGAAAGTGTCACTAAATTGGTGGGTCAGTCAAGGTAGAGTTTTAAGAGGTGTGTCTTCAAACCATGACAGAAAGCAGGCATGTAGCGATTGAGCAGTCCGTAGAGGAATGGGGAGTTCGTTCCACCACTGGGGAGCTAGGGTGGAGAAGCTCTGCAGTTCGTTCCACCACTGGGGAGCTAGGGTGGAGAAGCTCTACAGTTCGTTCCACCACTGGGGAGCTAGGGGTGGAGAAGCTCTGCAGTTCGTTCCACCACTGGGGAGCTAGGGTGGAGAAGCTCTGCAGTTCGTTCCACCACTGGGGAGCTAGGGTGGAGAAGCTCTGCAGTTCGTTCCACCACTGGGGAGCTAGGGTGGAGAAGCTCTGCAATTTGTTCCACCACTGGGGAGCTAGGGTGGAGAAGCTCTGCAGTTCGTTCCACCACTGGGGAGCTAGGGTGGAGAAGCTCTGCAGTTCGTTCCACCACTGGGGAGCTAGGGTGGAGAAGCTCTGCAGTTCGTTCCACCACTGGGGAGCTAGGGTGGAGAAGCTCTGCAGTTGGGATGAGTGTCATGGGCAACTTTCCACCAAAATATATGGCCACCTAATCACAGTGTATTTCCAGTTTAATTGGCTAAGAAATTATTCTCTCCCTCTCCACCTGAGCTGATGTGTAGTCAGCATTCTGGCGCAAAATGGCTGCCGTTGCATCACCCAGGTGGGTGCTACACATTGGTGCTGGTTGAGGCGAGTTTCCCCCTCATCATTGTAAAGCGCTTTGAGTATAGAGAAAGGTGCTATATAAATGCCAGGCATTATTCTGTAACACAGCTGGTTTCATGTGATCTCGGCCTGTGTTCTCTCTGGGCAGGGTGGTGCCCTGCTCTAGCTAAGTCTGCTCACTGTCTCTTGTCTGAGATTGGGTTCAGTGGCTCAGGACAGTTAAAGCAGGCTCAGGATGTTTTCTGGGAAGGTTTTTAGAGCAGGTCATCAGACAGTTACTCTTCTTATTACAGTTACTTTAGTCTCTGTGAAGAAGCATTTTTATAATTCTGCAGCTCACACAGCAGGCTTGGTAATGGAAACACAAAGCCTGGGCTCAGAGCTTTGCTGTTTCTCTCTCCATCAATCACTGCCGTGTGTGTGCGTGTGTGTGTGTGCGTGTGTGTGCGTGCGTGCGTGCGTGCGTGCGTGCGTGCGTGTGTGTGCGTGCGTGTGTTTCTGAGCCTGTTCTCAAAGTTATTGTATTTGTTCCGTTTCAGAATGTTTATTTTGGCATGAGAATGATGGGTATTAATTTTTGTTGAAGTGAAGTTAATGATAATCATTATTTATAAGTCATCATTTATAGGGTACATTTCTGTCATTTATTTACAGCTGAGTACTTATTATTGATCTTTGCTGTTTCTCTGAGGTATATTTGTGTGTCTCTCTCCTTATCACCTGGTCTGATGGTGTGTGTGCGTGTGTTTGCGTGTGCGTGTGTGTGTGTGTGCGTGTGTGTGTGTGTGTGTGTTTGCGTGCGTGCGTGTGTGCGTGCGTGCGTGCGTGCGTGCGTGCGTGTGTTTGCGTGTGCACGTGTGTGTGTGTTTCTCTCTGCAGTCGTAACCAGCTCTCAGTTTTGCCTGCCTGTCTCTGTGGGCTGCCCCTGCGTGTGCTCAACGCCAGCAACAACAAACTGCTCTGCCTTCCAGAGGCCATTGGTCAGCTCAGGAGCCTGATGGAGCTGGTATGTGTGTGTGCATGTATGTATATTTGTGTGTGTTTGTTTTCAGGGTATATTAGATATATAGACAATGACTGCATTGTAGTGAGTCCGCACCTATAGTGATATTAACAGTGTGGTTATACCAGGCGGTATTGTGTGGTCATAATGCGGTTATGGAGTGCAACTTGTTCTACTATCCCTGCAGGACATTAGCTGCAATGAGATCACCGCTCTGCCGCAGCACATTGGCCGCCTGAAGGCCTTGAGAGAACTCAATGTTAGGAAGAACTTCCTGTGTGTGCTTCCAGAAGGTGAGACCTGTACGAGAATCTCAGATATCACAGATTCACTAGAGCTGGTATCCCTATCGAAACCACAGATATCACAGATTCACTAGAGCTGGTATCCCTATCGAAACCACAGATATCACAGATTCAATAGAGCTGGTGTCCATGTCCAAACTACAGATATCACAGCATCACTAGAGCGGCTGCCCTTGTCAAACCATATACATTACAGTCATTTGAGTAGGTACCAAGGGGCCAAAAACCGGGCTTCACTGTTGAAGCTCACTTCCTGGTCTTGTTGAGAACGTTGCTCTCTGGCGCCAGTGTGTTTGGCTCCAGTATAGGTCTTTTAGGCCCGTTATTGAATGCAAATCAATGGTACCAAATGCGGTCAAAATACGAAGACAATACATTTTTCCCACGAGAGCATGTAGTCGCAATAAGTGCCTTTTCTTCATCTAATGTCTACCCATGTGCCGATTTGTTAAGTTATTGTATCATTTGGGCACTATATTTAATATTTTGTGGACCAATCCGGGACAGTTTGCGTCACTTCCTAGTTACTGTGCGTCACTAGTATCTCACGCGCTTAGTGGACAAACTGGACCCGGCCCGGACGTAATAACCATATAAGGGTTCCCCTGCTCCCTACTACGCAGTCTCTGGATCCAATTTTTGTTTTTGGCAGCACTTCCGCAGCTTCAAAACGCTTTTCACAAATACATGGAAGTCGATGGGTGATAGTCGATGGGTCACAGTCACTTTGTCCATGTTTTTCTACAGTTTATGGTGGGTACCCCTATCTGATGGTTGGGCAAACCACAGATATCAAAGAGTTGACGAGAGCAGGTCTCCCCATAAGAGAAAATGGTTAAATGGTAACACCTGAAGATGAGATTAAATGCAAAGTATGACTAAAGTGTTCCCAGAGCTGAGAGACACCGCAAATAGCAGCGAGCTTACTTTTGATATGGATTTGAAAGGATATTGGAAGGAAAATGTTCATTTTCACATTTCTTGTATATCCCCCCTTTTCCTCCACACATCTTTCCAACCTCACAGAAAGTTCACAGGCTTGCGTTTCTCGTCTTTGTGTGACTCGTGTGACCCTGGTTTCACCCTCACGGGGAGGTGGAGGAGGCAGTCCAAATCCTGTATTACATTGATGTCATAGCAATTTGGCAATGTGGCTGCAACATTACTGAATCACTATGAGAACGTTCAGAGTTACAGTAGCTGGATCCAGTCCGCCCCATTAGTTTAGTGCGTTCATAAAAGGCTCCTTGTGAAGTTGTTTCAGGGATTGACCTTGCAAGTGAATTTGCAGCTTTAAGTTTTTCCATCTAATTAAAAAAGTGTGCTTTCTGGATTTAAAAATAATATCTAGATCTTGCTCTCTCTAATGGCCTTTCCCTAGATATGTATCGCTGGGGTATTTTTGGTGTGATACTAATTATGAAGGAGTCGTCTGCAAGATAAAGTGCTAATTGTTTGGCTTTAATTTATTCTCTCTCAGGAAATGAGTCTGTAGAAAGTGCCCCCCCTCCCTATTTCTCTCTCTCTCTCTGTCTCTCTCTCTCTTTCTTTCTTTCTTTATCTTTATCTCTCTCTCTCTCTCTCTCTCTCTCTCTCTCTCTTCCTGACCCCACCCCCTCAAACCAAAACTGCACTGGTATGACTTGCATATCTCCAGCACCGCAAATACAGAAAGTAAAAAAACAAACTGAACTGATTTAAATTCAAACTGTAATCACTAAGAATAAACTAAAAGTCGTAGCTCTGTTTAAATTTTTTAAAAGTCTTCATGTAACCGTCAATTAAATAAACCCCAGCGGGAGAACCCGTGCATTAAAATGAAAGGAATTCTTCCGAATGCTGTCGTGTGTATGTTTTAATCCGGGGAATAATGCCGTTTTATCTTGGCCTTGGCTGTCTGCGTCGGCCGTTTACCCTGGCTCACGCGAGTGCGGTTAATGCTTTTTGATGCTTTTCCACGTTTATTTTTGACTTTGGCTGGCCGTTCTTCCAAAGTTTAGGCGGCTTCTGTCGTTAGTCTCTGAATGTCTCTGAGATACTCCTGCTGTCAGGCTTTTTGAACCCCCCCCTCCCCCAAGTCGACTTCACTTTGTTCATGGTGAGGAGAGGAAGAGGGGGGGGGGGAGCCAGGAAGATGCCATAAGGACCACAGGCCTCACTGAACCGTATTTTATTAATTCACTTAGGGTTTAAGGTTTAACAGGCCTTATTGGTTTCATCCGCTGTCCGTTAAAAAACGTGCCGCCTGAACGTCCTGCTTTCTCGCGTGGAACGAGAGCGTACGTCGACAGTGCCCAGCTGCGGTCCAGCGGTTTACAGCGCAAACCAGCCAATGGCGGCGCAGCTGAAACATCTGCGACAGCAGTGTTCAAACAGTAGGCCGCCAGCTCAGAGGCGACTGCTCTCAGGAAGTCCTTCCGTCCGCACCTCTGGAGTTCTCCGGATTTAGTTGGCCAGAATTTTTGGGTCACTTTCCGGGACTCGTTTATATCAGCGAGTGAACAAGCCTGCTTTTGTGCCCTCTGTAGAGGGCTGTGATCGATGGCTGTAAGGCAGGGAGCTTAGACTCGTGTCCTGGAGGGCCGCAGCAGCGTCTGAAGCCTTCTTTTTGGACTGGAGTTTGAGATCTCCGCTTTAATAGCCGAGAAAGTGTCAGCGTCAGTGGAGCGTTGGCTGCCTCTCTCTCTCTCTCTCAATCTCTCATAAGGAACAGTGCATCTTCACTGGAGAACTGCCAGTGCTGGAACAGGGCCTGTTTACAGTGGCAGCCAAGGGCCTCGAGCTCTGTTGTTGTTCATGCCGTGTCTGTTGCGGTTATCATTGCTGTTAATGTCGCCGTCTTTAACTTTCTGCTGAGGTTTGCTGTTGCTGTTGTTGAAGTCGTTGCTGTAATTTAATTTCACGGGGAAGAGTTTCAATCTGATGGCGTAGCTCTTTCACAACCATATGTTTGTATCAAAACATTGCAGTAGCATTGCGAGAATATTTTGAACCAGCCAAGTGACGGTCACAAGCCCCGCAATGAGGCTTCTTTTGTTAAAGATGTTTCTTCTCCTTTTACTGGAGTCTGAGGTTCCCAGAAAATATGTAGCAAACTGGAATCGGGCTGATTGGATTAACTGCTTGTTTGCATCCTGACGTTTGTCCAACGTTTCAGTAACGTTGTGATGGCATTTTGAGCCAGCTGAGCCCCTCTCTCCACCTCTCAGATCTGGCGGAGCTGCCCCTGGTGAAGCTGGACGTCTCCTGTAACAAGGTGTCCACCGTGCCCACCTGCTTCAGGAAGATGGCTCACCTGCAGTCTCTGCGGCTCGAGAACAACCCCCTGCAGAGCCCACCTGCGCAGGTGAGGCCCGCCTCTTCCTGTGTCACCGTGGGATACTGAACGGGTTCAACTCTCATATCATAGGGGTTAAACACTGAAAATGCACTCATACACACACACACGGACATACACACACAGTCATACCATACATACACAGACACAGATACACATACACGCACAAACACACACCCACATGCACACACACACGCGCGCACACACTTGTGCACACACACATGCACAAACATGCAACTGTATACATGCACACACGCATGCACTGTACACACAAATAAACACACACATTCACGTATACACACACACTGTCTCTATGAACAGCCTTACTGGCTCAGAGTGCTGTATAAATGCATCCGTATCTGTGCTCTGTGTTGCTGCGATTCTGTAGATTTGCATTAAGGGCAGAGTGCACATATTTAAATACCTGACTATGGAGGAGTGTCGCAGTGACAAGATGGCCGACGCGCTCTACCTTCCCGTGATGGACAGACTCAGCCTGTCCCATCCGGCCGCTGGCAGGTGAGCTTCCGCACACCCGGAAACACCCGGAAGACCATTGAACTCTACCATTCAGAACCTTTTCCTGTGGCCAGTGCAGTTTATCTGGGATAAGCAGTGAGACTAGACTGGGAGCTTAGATCAGAGATTTGGTGTGTGACAAGAGCAGCGGGCGCTACTGTATATTAAAGCAGAGGAGCGTACATTTCCACAGTATTGTACTTGGTCAGACGCTTTAATTAATTTTGCATAAATGCATCAGATTAGCTTCAGGGAGAGTGAACACAGAGCTGAGTATCTGGCGAGTGTAGAGGATCTGTGGCTGTCGTGAACGAGGGCTCACATTTGGGTTTTTCCACGTAGCGGTTAAATGAGCGTACAGTGCTGACCCCCTTTTCCTGAGCGCGGCGGTCTCCGGAGACCCCCCTCAGAGAAAGGCGGGCGATGCCGCGCAGCTCTCTGGACTCCGCGCTCAGACAGAGACTGGCCGCTGCTCGGGATACTTCTCCCTGCCCCGTTTCCGCTCCTCCGTACCGCGATGACCCGCCCGAGCTGACCCACAATACTCTGCTCTCCATCACTCCAGCACGGAGGACATCGACCAGAATAAGAAACAGGAAACTGACTCGGGGGTGGGCAGCGACAATGGGGACAAGAGGCTATCGGCCACCGAGGTAGGCTGGATGTGTGTGTGTGTGTGTGTGTGTGTAAATATATACGTATCTGTGTGCAATATACATTATTTTATGATTACCCTAAAATTCTGTGTCGGTGTAATTACTGCTCAGGTAGTTTCCCTCAAATCCAGGCTTATTCTTGTAGTCTTGAGCATGGTCCTCTCCGTAAAGAATTGGGACATGTTGCCGTTGGTTCCCTCCTCGTCTCCATTCCAGTAAAGGCTTTACAGGGGGCAGCAGCTGCGAATAATCACAGTAGGACGAATAGGGTAGTTCAGACAGAATTCATTTGGGGAGATTTTCAGTCTCAAAACAAGATTTAGTGAATCTGACAGGTCATTAATGGGGCAGCACAGGAAATGGTTGTGTCTTCTGCCATCTTTGTCTTCTTTATTTTATTGAAAAATAGAGTATAAAAATTGCGGGAGGTTACGTATGTGGACCTGATTTATAATGGTTAAGGAACTGGGCTTGCGACTCCAAGGTTCTCGGTTTGATTCTCAGTCGGGACACTGTTGTTGTACTCACAAGCTTGGTACTTAGCCTGAATTGCTTCTGTTAATATCCAGCTGTATTTGATTGTAGAAATACAAGCTGTGTTTGTTGTTCCGGAGGAGAGCATCTGCGAAACGCTTAACAGACTCTCTCACTGCCTTTTGTTAGCGATTCAAGGAAACAATCCCTAATTTCATTGAGTTAGCCATGGTTAAATATAATACCAGTTTACATATTTAAGCCCAAGTGTATTCAACAAGGAGATTGTCCAGCAAACTATTTTTCAGTTCCTACAGTTACAGTAACAGTGTTACTGCTGAATGCTTTCAAATAGAAGTATCTATTTAGTTCACCAATGATGTTGATTTAATAAAAATCAACACTAAAATGACTAAAATGACAAGAGAGCGATTTTCACATTTTCACATTACCCATAGAATTTTTTTTAAAGTTTCATTTTTTTAAAAAGGTACTAAATAAAACATAGGCTGCCATCCAGTTGAATGTCGAATTTCCGAGCTCGTTGGGTGTGTCCCAATACTCCAAAAATGTACCCTCCTTTCCTCCACTACCACCTCCTCTCCTTCGTGCCCCGGAAACGGATCTTTGTGTCCTAATTTAACGTTGCTGATTTCATATTAACTACATATTAATTGTTAGATATTAATTAATGTCTCAACGTGAACCGCAATATCACGTATATTGTATACTGTACATGCAACTACTTGTACTTGAAACGTACGGACAGTTTTGCATATTTCCGAGTAGGAGACAAGTGGAGGAGAGGAGTGGAGGAAAGGAGGTGGGGAGTGAAGAACATTGGGACGATTTGCCGATCCCTGATTTCCGACATGGAACTCCTAGTTGGAAGTGCGTTTTATTAGACTACATTTTCCCTAGTCGGATATCGGGATTGCTAGTTGGAAATGAATAAACTAAGGCTGCATTGCATTGCACTTCTAACGGATTGGACCGTACTCGCCCTTGGCAACGCCCAACTTAATGTTTCTAAAGGGATTCCCCCAAGTGGAAGTGGCAAGGGGAAGTGCAGGAGGACAGAACATTTAACGGATTGGACCGCAGCCACGCAATCATATAAAGGAACTTTGTTCTGAATATCAGTGAAAATATTATATATTATTTTAAAATGGTCAGTAATGTGTAGGAATGTTAAAAATGTGTTTAAAGTATTTGTGTATTTGACTCGTTAGCGTTTCGGTTAGCGATAGCGGGAGCAGGAGCGCTCACAGGACGTCTCGTCTCTGTCTAGCCCTCAGATGAGGACAGTCTGAGTCTCAATGTCCCCATGTCCCACATCACTGAGGAGGAGGGGCCTGATCAAGGACGACTCCAACGAGCACATCTGCGCCCTTACAGGTAGTTACATGTCTGTCACCGGCCCGTTTCACCGGCACTCTGCTCTCTCTATGTACTGCTAAAGTATTGCACTTTTCCCCCTTGCAATGCCCATTATTACCTTTCTAGATTTATATTTTCTGATACTGCATCATATCAAAAACTCATAAACCTATTGTATAATGGCTGTTTCCGTCCGGTTTACATGTCTGTGTAATAATGAGTACGGTATAAAGGCCAGTAGGCTAGCTGGGGTTTTTAAATGGGAAGGCAGGGTGATTTGGTTCAGTTGTAATAGCAGCATTAGCGGGACAGGCGACTTAGGTCCAGTCTACTGAGGTGGAAGTGTAGCGCACATACTGTGCGGGCTGGTGGCTTATCTGCTCTGATAAGAAAAAGGATATGATGACAGAGGAAAAAAGGCCCTTCCTGTTTGAGTTAAGAGGTGACGGAGCGGCACATTCACCTGGGCGTCTCCCGTTTGGCTTCAGCAGGCGTTTGAGCTCTGTCCCCCTCTTTAGCAGAATCTGGGCCGTTACTGGGGAAGCCCTGCCAAGCGGCGAGCGGGAGCAGGAAGTGGATATACGGACAGGAAGGCCTTGTTGACATAAGGAGGGGATTATAGGTGTTGGCGTTGATACTGCTGGCATTTTTAACAGGCTGGAGGCACACACTGTGGGTTCCAGGCACCAAACAGGCTTTAGTGATTTAATGTAGACTGTAGTCATTACAGGCTAATGTTTAAGTTCTAGGATATCTGTTTTACGTGTATGGTAGATATATGTGTAATTCGGTTCAAATGATTTTAGTTTTCATATGCTGCCGAACACAACTCGTACAACTCCAACCTGCAGAAACACCCACTCCCACACTGTATCCAGGCAGTTTTACTATCAGTGTTCTACCCAAATCCCTGTCAAGCATCCCCCACCAGCCAATCAGTGATGAGAAGCCTCTCGACTCTAAATGGGTCAGAGCCACAGGAACCTTATTCTGTGACTGAAACTCGCTTGCGTGTGTTGCCACTGGCCCATTTTTAGCGCAGCTCTTGTGCCGTATCTGACCACTCAGAGCACGTGAATGGGGCCAAGCCAAGTCAGGTCAGGGCCCGTATTCGTAAAGCTCCCCGTCATAGGAGAGCTAATCTAGGACGAGTGTTCCAAAGTTCCAATATCCATACTCTAAGCTAAAAAAGCAAAACTGCTATTCATAAAGCATCCGAATAGCATCGTAGCTCCTAATGGCAGTGCTGATCTAGGAACAGACTCCCCCCGTCCATATCCTTACTTTATCCGTTTTCCGATAAAAATTGATTGTAGATCGGCACTCCTACTTGGAGATGCTTTGTGAATATAGCCCCAGGTCAGATGGGGTCAGGTTGGTGGTAAAGAAGGCCATGATAGGTGCACCAGGTCACATGTGGATTCAAATTGATGGTGGCACTTACAGTATATGACTGTAACTTTGATCTCCAGTTCATCTGGCGTTTGCCATGTGAAATGCACTTTTATGAGGCGGTCTGGCAAAATTGTATATTTATGGACATCCGTTTAGCATATTGGTTAGGGATGTCTAGGTGGGCCATTGTCATTGTACCCATGAGCAAAGAACTTAACCTGAATTGCTTCAGTAAATATCCGGCAGTATAAATGGATTATATGCAAATGTATGGTTAATCTCTGTAAGTCACTTTGGATAAAAGGTGTCTGCTAAACGCCTTAATGTGAATGTATTTCTATTAATTTAGCAGACGCTGTCTAAAGATTTGTAAGGCCAACAGCACTAAGTACTGATTACCTAGAGCGCTTCAAAGCTGCAAGTACCAGAGCAACACTGCAGTGTGTGGATATTTAGTGAATCACACTGATCATACACAGCCACAACACGAGTGAATGAAATTGAAGACCCTGGTGCTAAAAGTACTGAAGTCACATTTTTAGACAATTCAAGTTGAGCATAGAAACATGTTCTATTTGTTTAGCTATGTTTAGCTAAGTCCACCCTATAAATACTGTTAACAGAAAAGGTGCCTAAGCAATGCATAAAAAACAGCAAAACCTTTAATGGCTGATTTTATGGGATCAATGATATTTTCGGATTTGATTTTCTCAAAATAGACATTTTGTGACTTCAGTACTTTTAGCACCAGGGTCTTCAATTAGATATTAACTGCATGAAAACGTTCCCCGATGGGTAGTATCATTGATGGTGTTCTTTTCTCGTTCCGTTTTCCACGTTGGCCTTTATTAATCCCCTGTTTCTCCCCCCCTTCTAGCTGATTCCCCTCGGGACTCTGTGAAGCCGATAGACAGCGATATCTCAGAGCCTCTGGACGATCCGTTTGGGTCCAGAGATTCGGGGCTGAGCACGCCGTTCGTCCGCTACATCATGGCAAGCGCCCCTGAGCCTCTACCGACACAGCCTTCTGCTTTCCTTCCAGCAACACTGCCACACGGTTTCCATGAAGATTTAAGCAGGCTGCCCTTGAAAATACCCAAAAGTGGAATCCTGAAAAATAAAATCATGTGTTTGGAGTTCTTGAAAAGAAGGACATTTTGACAGACTACTGGTACTATGACAAGTGCTTGCATTTTTTTTGTGAGAAACTTTGCTGAACGTCGATAAAAAGTTTGCGTCCTCGTCTTATTGTAAATGATGCCCTCCTGGATCAGAATACACGTTCTGTGTGGAGTGGTTTGAAGTTGAAAGAGCTGATCCTAGGATGGCATTCATTTTCAGGGGATAATGAGGCCAGCGTTTAATTAGGGGTCTGCAGCACTTTTGATGTAGCCTACTTCGTAGTTATTTTGTGGGCCCTTGAATTTGCGAAAACGGGGCCTTGG
>CM056379.1:13276335-13301131 GCA_029718625.1 Synaphobranchus kaupii
ACACACATACACACACACACACACACACATACACACACACACACATACACACACACATACACACACACATCACACACACACACACACACACACACACATACACACACACACACACACACACACACACACATACACACACACACATACACACACACACACACACACACACACACACATACACACACACCACACACACACACACACACACACACACACACATACACACACACACACACACACACACACACATCACAAGTGTCCAGAAAGGGGGGAGACAGGTCCGGGGGGGGGGGGGGGGGGGCAGTGTTGGGCTGCCCCAGACAGGTAGCAGGGGGCGAAGTGGGGAGCGGAGGGGATAGGCCAGGTTTTAGAGGTGGGGGGTGAGGTGGGGAGGGGGTAGGCCTGGTTTTAGGGTGGGGATGAGGTGGGGAGGGGGTAGGCCTGGTTTTAGGGTGGGGGCAAGGTGGGGAGGGGGGTAGGCCTGGTTTTAGGGTGGGGGTGAGGTGGGGAGGGGGTAGGCCCTGGTTTTAGGGTGGGGGCAAGGTGGGGAGGGGGTAGGCCTGGTTTTAGGGTGGGGGTGAGGTGGGGATGGGGTAGGCCTGGTTTTAGGGTGGGGGTGAGGTGGGGAGGGGGTAGGCCTGGTTTTAGGGTGAGGGTGAGGTGGGGAGGGGAGGGGGGTAGGCCTGGTTTTAGGGTGAGGGTGAGGTGGGGAGGGGGGTAGGCCTGGTTTTAGGGCGAGGGAAGAGGACATGAACGAGACGTTGAGGGAGGAAGCACTGAAGCCCGCGCCATCATTAGTGGTCGCAGTTTAACTGCAGAAAAATGCACGGGTCCCAGCCCATGCCAAAGGAGGCCCACTGCAGCTCCAGACCTCTGCACAGAGCTTCACTTCTGCTAATAAACCAAAGGTTTGCAGGAGAAAATTGGTTTTAAAATGTTACTTTAAAAAGCCTATTTGAGTGAACTTCCTCCCTGCCCTGAGAAATGCATGAAGTTTACAGCAGGTCGATGGATTGGTCCAAAAGGCCTCTGATTATAATGGTATGAGTCCTAATGGAATTCAAGGCACAGTGACTCCATCTTTTCTAAAGATGGAGGCCTCATCAGATGGTAAAATGAATGGATGGTGAAATTCACTGTTTTCAAAGGTTTACTCATAGATAACAGCTGTGGCCTCCTGGGAAATGAAGTCGCCACTCAGCCTCCTCCTCAGGAACTACACTGGATGCCAGCACAGGGCCGGAAGACCAGGGATGGTTTCCACACTGATCTTTTACTTAAGTCTGACTGTACTTTTTCTCAAATCTATCTAAGTGTGCAGAAATTCATTTTTTAAATAACTGTTGTGCAGAATTAGCAGAATTAGACTGATTTCCCATGGCAGTAGTAGACCCAGCTCCTGAGTCAGACGCTAACATTGTGATTCTTTACTTTTTGGGTTTGTACTTTTTAATTAACTTTATTTTAGGCAAATTAATAAATTTTTAGCAAATCTGTGTGTTTTTTGTTGGGGTGTTTTCTCAGTGCATCTAGAGTCAGATGGTCAATGGCATGATCGAGAAAATATATAACACTTGCTTAGTTATTATGCGTATTAAGTATTATGTGGCTGCATAGCTTGAGCTGAACGACATTACAGAGCTTTGTCTGGACTTGCAGGACTTGAACCTGCAGCTCCGGGTGAAGGGGAACAGGGGGTCAGGGCAGTCTAAGGCAGCACAGGGAGGTGAAACACAGGCTCCTCCACACCCCATTTCCTCTCCAGTCATAGAGCATGTCTGCAGGAAGCCCTTCTTCAGATCAGTGATAGCTCACCGCTCGTCTTACACCCCCCCCCCCTCCCAGTCATTTAAACACTCTCACCCCCACCCACTGCCAGGAGGGGACGCCGGTCGTTCCTGGAGAGCACTGACCCTCCCTCCACAACATCACGTTACTTCATTAGCTACGCAGACGCAACTGAAGGCTGGTGAGATTTTATGCTGTATTTTGTTGTATTTTCTGTAGTCTCGTTCTGCTTGTGCAAAATCTCAGACCCATTTTAGCACTTTAGCAACAACAGGGCCGGTCTCTAAAGAGGTGAACCCGCAACGTTGCATGCGGGATTCGAACCTATGACCCTGTGGTCAAGATTCACTGCTTTTTAACCTTTTTTGATTAGGCCCAGGATCAGAAGAAATGATTTGCCAGTGCCTTTCGATCTCCATGAAAAGGCATTTAAAAGCAGAGGGCCAGGTGGTTAGCCACTGCAGTGGACTGCGCATGCAGCAAACTATGCAGTTATCATTCTGTGGATTGCAGCGCCGTTGCGTCATCATGCCACCGTGTGACAGGCCCCAGAGACAGCCCGCCCCTCCTTCCTGAGAAAACACCCCCGGAGACGAGCACCTCCAATCTCTCTCCGAACCCCCTCCCACCCTCCCCTCCACCTTAACCAGATTTACCACCGCTTTTGGGAAGTTAAAAAAAAACAAACCATGCCTTAAATCCATTCCTTAGGTCATAACCGTAACATCCGTCCTAATCGTCTCAATGACGATACTCAACGTAAATCGTCGCCAGGACGATACTCAACAATTTAGTTGCTTTAGGGAGAATACAATCAGCAGTCTGTCTTATCCCCTCAATCCCATTTCAGGGCTCCAAAACAGACTGATTTAGCAGGACATGGGACATCAGGGCTCCGCCTACAATAACCTCAATATTCTGCACCTGTAACCTCAGTATTCTGTACCTGTAACCTCAGTATTCTGTACCTGTAACCTCAGTATTCTGTACCTGTAACCTCAGTATTCTGTACCTGTAACCTCAGTATTCTGCACCTGTAACCTCAGTATTCTGTACCTGTAACCTCAGTATTCTGTACCTGTAACCTCAGTATTCTGTACCTGTAACCTCAGTATTCTGTACCTGTAACTTCAGTATTCTGCACCTGTAACCTCAGTATTCTGTACCTGTAACCTCAGTATTCTGCACCTGTAACCTCAGTATTCTGTACCTGTAACCTCAACCTAGGATACACTACTTGTGTGTGTGTGTGTGTGTGTGTGGTGTGGTGTGTGTGTGTGTGTGTGTGTGTGTGTGTGTGTGTGTGTGTGTGTGTGTGTGTGTGTGTGTGCATGCATGAGGGCGTGCGTGTCTGTGCTTGTGTGTGAGCTTGTGCTTCTGTCTATTTAGCAGAATGACCCACGAAGCAGATATACAGTATTAATGACCAGGTCTGACACATCTTCGCCCATGATGAAACCGTGTAAAATAAAACAATGTAAAATTCTTGTGAAACAAACTGGGAACAACAACGACACAGAACCAGAGCTTCAGGTCAGTGAAGCAGTGTCCATAAAACAGGGTGAAATTAACAGGGGGAGGAGTGTGGGTTTGTGGTCTGCGCTCAAACCGCTTGGCCCCAGCTGATCCGAGGTACCATGTCCCTGTTTGACCCCCGCTTCACCCTCCCCCCCCCCCAATTATTTTCCAGGAAAAGCACTCACTTTGTTCCTGCAACTCAAAGGGCTCAGATCGGCCTTTACAACTCTGATTGGGTGTGAACATGCCTTTGGGTTATTTTAATTTACTGTAATTCACAACGAGCTACCCTTATGGACATGGACTATACTGCAATATATCGTAATATATGTGGAAAATATAGATGGAAAATATACTTCAAAGTAAATTGTTAAACATATATTGCAATATTTGAAAGCAGCAATAATATATACGTTTGCCCATATATTGTGTTGTCTTGGTGATATACTCCATTTAATTATGTTGCAGTATATTCTATTTCTATGTGAGTGGAAACTTTGCATCTGAAATAAGATTGCTGCTATTTTCGTGCAAATTTGCTGGTAGGGTGGCAATTATATGACATGTTTTTTTGTTTTTTGGAGGGGGGGACATGCAAAATCAGTCCATGATCAGCAAATATGAAGGCACTGAAGAAAAGAGTGACCGTCGTCCACTAAAACACTTTGCCACATCTTTATCACGCCTTCACCTGACCCTATATCTACTGATTGCGCCCGCACTAGCGCCGTGCACCTGCACGCGCTGTTCCTACCTTCCTTTTATATCGGGCTTGCGCATGAATACAGTTTCGTAATGCAGCCTTTGGCAAATTTGGGCGCAATCTTCAATGTCACTGTCAGGAAAACAAGTCAAGTCTGGGATAAATGTGACTCGTGACTCCGTGCCGGCTAAATCAGCAGACGGCGGGCGGCGGCGGGGCCAAAACGCTTGTGTCTGAGCGAGACCAATTGCGATTAGGTGAGACCGTCTGGGGCCATCGCCTAGTGAACTGCGCATCGTTTACACACAAGACACCAAAACTAGGTCAGTCCAACAAGCGTAAAACACACACACACACATACACGTATGTGCACATATGGCTACATCAACGAACAGACGAGGAAGGCATATACGCCAAATAATGTGCTGTCTGTCTGGAGCTGCACCTCGCGCGAGACGGTGGAAGGTGTGAAAGTGCAGGGGGGTTTACCTTTTCGGGGAAAATCCCGGTCTGTGATAGATGTGGCCGAAATGAGACGTCTTCCACCTTTTCTCCCGTCTCGGATTGAACTTTCCCTTTAGCCGCTTCAGTTGGAGGGGGACCCCTTTACGGTTTTGTTTTATTATTATTATTTGTCCGAATATTTAGGCTACAACGCCGGGAAAACACTTAGACACTGGTGATTCAAGTGTAGAGTTCAGCATATGACTGCCACACCATCGTCGATATACTCGGACAGTGGAAGGAAAGCGAAGAATAGCAGAATACAAACGCAAAAAACATCCGTTCCACGATTTATTCAGTATAAAAAGATAAAGCCAAAATAATTGGTGTCAGTTTCCAGCGCACAATGATCGTCCTTTGTAGCCTACGCCTTGAGAAAACCCGTTCTGAATGTAAACTTAGTCTTCTACACCCATAAAAAAGACCCGTAATTTGATGGCGATAATAACGATAAAGAAAAAATGCATAAGCTATAAACATTAATGGCTGTTAACGTCTACGTCGGCGATTTCTTCTAGTCTTCAAGGTGCATCGCTTAGTGGCGACGCCGGTCAAGTGGCTTTTCAATGGGTGGTCGTCCCTTCGGGAGGCTGGAGGGGGCGCGCAGAGAGATGATAGAGAGGGCGAAGGCGAGGGAGGGGGGGGGGGGGGGGGGTCCACGTCTTTTCTTCGTTTCCAGCTGTAGTCTCGGTTCAGTCACCGCTGTCGGTTCAGTCTTGTCACAGCTCTCTCTCTCTCTCTCTCTCTCTCTCTCTCTCGCCTTAGCCGAGAGGGGACGTGAGTGGTGCGGTGGTGGTCTCCCCGCGGCCGTCTAAACGCAGGCACGACCCGGACCCGAGCCAGCCCGTGTTTCCCCTCGCCTCGCGCTCAAGCGGACCAGCCCCGGGGTTTGCCAGCTCAGCGCATGCTTGCGGCTTCCGCCCATCCACCATGGGCAGTACTGGGCGCCCTGCCAAAGGTCTGTCTTCTCAGTACTCTCTGAGTTAAGGCACACACTGCACGCAAAATAACGCACTTGCACGCTCTCTCTTTCTCCCTCTCACACACACACTCTTTCCTGGACTTTGCAATCTTCCTATTTTTTTTCTTTAAGCATGCAACATCTTACTGCTTTTTTCCCCTTCGGTCCAAACCACAACCTTAAACAGGAAATTGTTGTGCTTCTTTTGTTTTTTTTCTCTCTCTCTCTCTCTCTCCTTTCTGGGAATGTGGTGCAGAAGCTTAACCCGTTCCTGCGTTTCATACTTTCTTTTTTTCCCTGCAGTGGACGATGGCAATGTCGCTTAGAGCTGTGACCTAAGCGACCACACTGACTTGAGTGAGAGGCTGCCACAGTAACAGTGCTTCACCACTAGGGGGCGCAGCCATTGAACAGCGCCTGTTCAGAACAGCTTTAACCCTTTAAGGGGTCCATAAAACATTCCCAAAAAAACTCTTCAAAGGGTTAATTTGTTCTGTACATATCCTTTCCTCTCAGTAGCCTATATTCCTTAGTTTGTCTTAGGGTGTGTCTCAATCGTGTATTTGAACAGCATGCCCCTAAGATGTGCAATTTAAGATAACCATTTTACCAGGCCCCTGAGTGAACCTAGTTTATCTGGTGAAAGCATGATCATGTTAAAGTGTAGAACACAAACATGTACCTTAGCACGTACCTCAATTAACCTTTACTCGAAAATACATTTAAACAAACAGAAGCAGGCAACTGGCTCAGAACTAATATTATTAAATGGCCCAAATTATTTTTTCATCTTCTCTCTGCCAGATTTTATAATTTTAATACAATATTGTTAACATTCATATATATTTTTTTTATATTCTTTTTTCAGATAAATTATTTTAATTATATTTTTCCTTCAATGGGCCCTATCAAGGCAACAAAATAGTGGGACAAAGTAAAAAATAGATAAAGTGAAATACTAAGAAACAGACTAGAATGATAGTAAAAGACTGTATATTACACATATGGACACCGTACATAAATTTGGGTGGAAGGCATGTAATCAGGGCCGTTTCTAGGGGGGCACGGGGGGGAAATTCCCACCCCAACCCCCCAAGCCAAATCCAGAAACAATTTAATCCGACAATATAAGTAGGCTATTATGTTACAGACGATTCGGCTAATCATAAAAATGCCACATTGAAAAAATATATTTCTCTAATATCTGATTGGTTGGTTTGGCCATATAAACTTGGAGACGCAGTGAGAGAGAGGTCAGTCTCTTTGATCAATCTGTGCTGTCTCTTCTTCATAACTAACTGTTACTTAGGATATATTATTATTATTATATTATTACATTGCTTAGGATATAATATTCGCTAGCCTAGCTTACTCAGTGAGTTGAGGATAGTGGCGAGAGTCTCGGTCTGGGAGATTCGATGTTGCATCTAGCCTAGTTGTTATCGCTGCGATTCTGCGGAACATCTGCAGCATTGCATTCGCTGGCTGCATGTGTGTGTGCGCGCCCGTGTGTGTGTGTGTGTGTGTGTGTGTTAGCAAGCCTACTGCTGCATGTTGTAGCCTGACTTTCCTCAAACTTTGGAATACTTCACATAAATTAAAATACAGTATCATCTCTCTCTCTCAAGCCCTGGCGTCTCAGGCATAAAATATATATAAAAAATAATTATATATAATATATATAAAGTGGGGGCCAAAAGTCTGAGGGCAGTGACACAATTTTTGTTATTTTGGGTCTGTATTCCATAACATTGGATTTGAAATGGAACAGTGACTATGAGGTTAAAGTGCAGACTTTCAGCTTTAATTTGAGGGTATTTTCATCCATATCGGATGAACCGTTTAGAAATTATAGAACCTTTTGTACATAGTCCCCCCCCCCCCCCCCCCCCCCCCATTTTTTGGCATCAAAAAATATTGGACAGTTTAACTTAATGTAGAATAAAGTAATCAATTTTAATATTTGGTTGCATATATCCTTTGCATGCCATGACTTCCTGATGTCTGTGATCTAACAACATCAAAAGACTCTTGTTTTCTGGTACTCTTACAAGCGATACTATAACGTCTCTGCATTTGAATGGATCTTTGTGGGAATTGGGGGGTGGGACAATATTTAGCTGTAAATTATGCGGAACAGTATGGAATACATGGTTGGTAAAATGGCGGCAAGTCATCAAGGGTCTGAGATATCAAACGAGCCTCAAACCATCACTCTGCTGCCAGATATGCAGTAGATATGGATGGATCACTTTAAGGGTTGTTTCTCCTGACAAATTTTCCTATTGAACTCTATGGAAAAATAAGTCAGGAGAAGAAACCCTTCAAGTCTTCTTCATGCCCCCCAAATCAAAGCAGTCTAGAAACAGCCTTGCATGTAATCCACCAGGCTATGGACTGCAAACTCCACACACATCGCAGAGTTCAACGCTATTGAGGATTTCTTTCAGAAGTAACTTTTTGGCCAAATGTTAGGTGCACTTGAGGTCAGATGTTACTGAACTAAATGCTCAGTAACATCTGAAATCAAGTGCACCTAACATTTGGCCAAAACGTTAAAGAAAGGCTCGATATCAGAGCAGCGTTGCATAGGTTATAGTACTATAAGTAACCACTAGATGGCGACTAAGCCCACAATAGTTCAGTTTGTCTCTGATGGCAGACGCTTCTGCATCTCCAAGGCTTCGTGGGACATGAAGACCTTGAACAGACACCCAGCAAATGAAATGTTTCATAACAAATTGTACTAAAAGTCTCTTTGTTGGAAATAACAACTTAAGATTGTTTTATTGTTTCTGAACAAGAACAATTTGAAAAACCATTGAATACCATGGCTGACACAAAACTATCTGGACCTAGAAATTGAGAAAGGGAAACTCGATGTTAGCATATATAACTGTATCACAAAAAAATTATTTGGTTATGTTAATGTTACACATGCTATGACGTGCCTGTTTCAGACCACATTTAGAGTAGTGTTTGTTCTGACCATCACACTGTAAGTTTCCAAAAGTACAGAAAATGTAATGCCATCTAACTTAATTCCATCATAGGCATCAGAAATTAATGTTCAGTATTGCAAGATTATTTAATTTAGATTACATTTCGTGTTTTAGTTTATCTGTGGAATTGCATTGTTTATCTCGTAACCACTCTACTGTTACTGACAATGCTAGTGTGAAATATCCAGCCAACTCTATTCAATATGCTCAGATTAAGTCAATTTCCGTAGCCTAATCTAGGCTACTTGAATCTACTAATAAGTGTTTGCAATGTACTAGCCTATACAAATCAAGTCTGGCCAGTTCAGTCTACCCGAATCCAAGCAACCAGACTCAGTCTGCCACTATCAAGTCTATCTGGTTCCACTCTTCTTGATTCCACACAAACAGTTGTCTCAGGGATTTCATATTGAGTCTAGTTACCCTCAGCTTTTGCCTGGTGTGTCCCTATATTAAAGTAGCCCGCAATGTTAGGAATATTATTCCATGTTTGTCTCAAGCCTATTTGTTTGTTGTTTTGTATATTTCAGCACACAGGGAGTTTCACTAGCTAATTTAAGCTTTATTTTGTATGGTTTGTGTTAACTAGGTATATTTAAAGAAAACGGGCGCAACTATAGGCTACAAAAGGTTTATTTTTATTTTTATTTTTTTTGACAAGCAGCGACTTGTGGCTTAACAAACAGACACCGCAAAACGGATACAATCGCAGCATGCACAAGAAAACTGAACTGTTCCGCAAAAACGACAGACATTAGCCTACGTAATTTAAGTCACCTTTATCTGACAGGTGCAACGGCTCTACCCCCTCAACGTATACCTTTTAACTCGTAACCTAACTTCCACGGGCGTAGCCTACTCAAACATTTTCGAGTAGATTGGTGAAAAGCAGCAACGGTAGACTCGCAAATTTCTTAAATTGTTCTGGCCCCCTACGGAGATAAAAACGTATAGTCTACCGCTACTAAACTCAATCCTAATGGCTTCCTCGGTTTCATTTATTGTGAACAGTGACAGACACTGAAATTAATGTAGCCTACAGGATTTTGTTTTTCCGGAAATTCAACAGCTAGCTCGTTAGCCACACTGCTACTTTTTGTGCAACTTGAGATTCTTGATGAGATATTTAAAATATTTCAACTAATGAAATGAAATTTCAGCTAGTAGGATTTCAAAAAGAATAATGGCCTATAGGTAACTTAACTTTTTTTTTTAGGTGAACTGTTTTAAGATACTAGATATAGCCTGCATTCCATTCGCTGGGAGTAAAGTCCCTTATTGCAGAATGTTTCCGGTTTTGCTACCACCGCTCCCATTTTGTGGCAGTTTATTTCGCAATTCGTTGCAGTCCAGTCCGACAACGCTGGAGGGACGATAAGCAAACTCGGTCTCCCTCCTCCTACTCCAGCACACCCAAAATGGTGTACGATGTCTGCGGCCTGCCTCCCCCGGTTCCGCTCCGTTCAGCCCCCAGCGATAGCGCAAACTGGCGCAGTTTACTCCTTCCAGGCAGCTCGTCAGCTGATTCGGTTTTGCTCTCTCCGTAGTAGAGAGCAGCGTGCGCGCATTTGCACGGAAACTATGCGATCCGTTCAATTTCCCTACCACTGTTTAGAAAAAATGTATATCAAGCGATTCCTAAATTACAACTGCAGTTCCACTTTAACAGTTACACTGTCGTAGGAATAACGTTAGCTAGTATACCTATTTGTATCTTTATTTGCACCGGCTGTATAAATTAGGCTATAGTGATCAGGATCTGTCAAAAATCTTTTGTTTAGACTCTTGTGCCGAATTAACTCTCATGTTGGTCAGGTTAAATAGTCCTTTGTTTACATGCAATCCCTTACTCTGCGAAAGGAGGCTTAATGGTTGCCCTGCGATTCCAACCAGCTGTTTCCCGCCTTGAAAGACATCCGATCAGCTGCAAATACACACTTACACGTACATGCAGAGGGTGGAGAAAGCGCCGCGCACACACGCACACCGAGGGAACCCCATCAGCTGGAGACGAGTATTATTACAACTCGGAACTGTTCCATTGCATACGATATGTATGACCTGCCGATTTAATGCGAATATCCAGTTTTGGAAAAAAATAGGAATATTGCAAGGAGGAAAGGAAGGCTGCACGGTGACGATAAAGTAATAAAAAAGGATTGGATTGGCCAAACTGGAGAGAAAAGCATGGAGTATTTCATGATGCCAGCTCAAAAGGTTGCCTTACAGCATTTCAGGAAGACGGAGAAAGATGTGATCGGGGGTCTGTGTAGGTGGGTATTTGCTGATTTAATTGCGCCATATTTCATAACAGATTTCTGCTAATTAGCTAACTAGCTTTCTGTCTGTTCCGTTTTTGACGGATAGTCCGTACCTGCAAAGCTACGGCTGTGTGGCAGCATGCTTGATTTGACTTTGTGTTTTTGTGTGCTAGAGTGATGCCCCGGGAGCGGGACGGATATTAGCAGCAGCGATCTGCTTAATAGCGCTAATTTGGTTTAGTAGAAGGTCAATATATATTTTTGGCACGTCGCATTTTTGTTTATAATGTTAATTTCTGCGTGAATTCGATGCATTTTGTTTCCAGCAAACATAGCTTAACCACGTGGTTTGATAAGCACCACGCTGCCGCCGCGGGGCGGCTCTGCAAGACTCAAGCTTAAAGATAGGGTTTATATCATATTTTTCGCACGTTTTCCGTTCAGCGCTAAAGATTTTTGACATTCGAGGTTGACTGGCCTATTACGAGCACACTCTACGGCGTTTCCGTCGCAGTTCTACACAGAATATTTGGTTTTCCGATGGGCTACAGTTACGCGGTGCTAGCTTGTTAGCAGGCTGGAGCAGTTGTGGGTAGTGCGGCCATGCTTGTGGCGTGTACTGAAATGCTCGGGGATCAGGGCTCTTGCAGCGTCGATGTGATATTACTCTTTTCATACACTAACTAAAAGTGCGGAAAACATTGTCGCCCTTTGTCTCTCGTGGCTCAATGGTGCCAGACGAAGGTCAGATATGTGCACGAATGGTCTCTGCACCGCGTTTAGTGCTACGTCTGTTATTCGTGCAGCTCTGCCATGCTGCCTCGCGGTCAGGCGAGGGAGCAGATTCGCATTGTTCTCGATAGCAGAGTAGGTGACGGAGCGCTAGTATGGATTTTTATTTTACATTGTGCTGCTGTCGTATTCACCGCTAAACTTTGAGTGATCGTTTAAGTAACGTTAGTACCCTAGAAGTGCGGTTTGGATGGAGACGGAGGATTATTAAATGGGGGTCTTTTTTAATAAAAGGGGGTGTGTATTTGTTCATGACCAGGCCCGTCTGCCCTGTGTCCTCGAGGAGGAGGCGGAGGGATAAGCCAAGTAAGTGCGGGCCACCTGGGGAATGTAGTCTTGGTGTTTGAAAAGCCAGGCGAAAGGAATCATGGGACTTTGAGGACTAAGCGAATCTGTGCCAATAAGTATTTGGCTGTCGCAATGGGGTTTGTTTTTGTTTTTTTATGAAACGTGAGGACAAAATTTATAATAATAATTTGGGTAGACTTAAGTTAAGAATTATTTTTGTCTGCAAAATAAATAATCGCAAGACATCCGTGTGCTCTTGTGTAAAATCGAATAACCCGCTCTGTTAATACCATGCCTCTGTGGCGCGCTGGATGCCGTTTGTAGAGGTTGCTTGTGACCTGGGGAGAGACGGTGAATAACCATGTCCTAAATGTATAGGCCATTCTTTAGTTTACTTTGTTCTTATTTTGTCCCTTGATTGCTATCACTGGGGAGACTATTTCCCGTGTGGCGGGCAGGCGGGCGGGTGGGGGGGGTCCAGCCTTAAACGGGCTGGCTGTGATCCTGACGTGGCCTGGTTGCTTTGGGGGTGGGTGTTCAGGAGGAAGCATGAAGCCCCCCCACATCTGGGTCTGAATTGTTTTGCGTGTTTGCCTGGACACAGGCTGAGCCGGAGCTGATAAGAACCGACCACAAGCTATTTCCCCTGCTTGGGATGTTATGGGTGGCAGTGTAGTATAATGGTTAGGGAACTGGGCACATAACCTGACGGTTCCCGGTTCAATTCCCAGCTGGAGCGATTGCCATTGTATTCATGCTTTTACACAGTAGACTGACTATATTAAACGCCCCCAGGTAGCTTTAATGATGCACACTAGGTTTTGACCTGCAAAAGTTTTTGTCACGTGTTGCGATCATGATGCGACACCATTTAGTGCTCTACCTGGTGAATTCCATTGCATTAAATCGGTTTGGGAGCATTTACACAGTGTGGGCATGTGTTTTTTCTCTTATTGGCCTGCTTCATGCACCCAGCTCATATACTGTGAAATTAATCTTTTTGTGTGCCTACAGTCCACAGCAGTCTGCTCCAGACCCTTCGAAGGGTCAGGATGTGAATGCAGACGTATCCCAGTGTAATAGGCCAAAATTGTTTGTGGCTATTTTCGTGCGTGCGTGCGTACGTACTGTACATACACTCCAAACCTAAACCTACATTCCAAATTCAGTGAAACAGCGGCTTCTCAGTCATGGGCATTTGCTATGATTTATTTATAAATGTTTTGTTTTTTTTGCCCGAATGTCAATCGGACGAAGTTCACCTGTTGAGCTCCACGTGAAGCGTCTCTCTCCCCAGCTCATGTCTGTGTGAGCCAGAGCCGAAAGATATCCTCCAGACTATTTTCCAACCGTGCTGCGGAAGTGTAATAAGACGCCCCGCCGTTGCGCGGCCATGTCGCGTGTTGTTTTTGTTGTTGTTCAAAAGGAAAACGTCGGCGAAGCTGCGGCTCATTTTTAAGGTGATGCTGTGTGTCATATTTATGCGACCGAAACGTTTGCTTGCTTCTTGAAAACTATGGCCCCGAACATACTCCGCAAAACCCTGGAAGTAGGTATATCGTAATGTGGTTTTAAGTATACTACATTTAGAGAGAACTACTTAACTACCTTCTCATCCAGTGTACTCAAAAAGCATACTCAGTAGTATGGAAGGGTGCTCATTCGGACGCAGCCCGAAAGTAATTGTTTTAGTTAGCACATGGCTCATACAGGTGACTGTCAGCTGTATAAACTTCAGTTCCCCCTGTACATATGGTACAGTATATGCCCTGCCATAAAACAGGAACCGTGTGTGTGTGTGTGTGAGTGTGTGTGTGTGTGTGTGTGTGTGTGTGTGTGTGTGTGTGTGTGTGTGTGTGTGTGTGTGTGTGTGTGTGTGTGTGTGTGTGTGTGTGTGTGTGTGTGTGTGTGAAGTGAGAGTCAAAAGATATTCTCAAATAAAACATATTATACCTACACCCCCATTTATCAATACCAAACAATATTTAATTATACAAAAACTATAAATAGTAATATGGATCGCCATCCACATGGAATAACTGGTAATGTATTCATGTACACAAATCACAATGCACCTCTAAAGATCTGTCCTAGTTGTCTTTGGTATTTTATTTGAAAGCTCCAGTGTACAGTCAAAGTTGGTTTGCAGTAGCCAAGTCCAGATCTTCTCCACAAGTCTTGGCAAACCACGAAGGAGGTTTAAACAATTCATGCAAATGGGTTTGTGACTGAGCTGAGTCATAAAGACCGTGGATGGCCATTAAAAGACGGCAACGGGGTGCCAATAATTTCTTCAAGCATGAAATAATACAACTGAAGTTCCCAAACGGGAAAATAAAAGTTATTCTATTCTAATAACCAGCTACTCTAGTATTATTTTCCACTATAGTATCATGACTGCATTTTATGAACACAATATGGTTTTCGGAAGGAGCAAAGTGGGAATGCCAGTCTGCCCAGGTTTTTCTTGTGGGGGAAAAAAAAAAGCTCCCATTTGTGAAGTGTGTTCTGCTTTTCCAGCAGCACACGACTGATAAAAGCAACAAGCTATTCAAATTCACTTCCTGTCAGTCACTCTTAATAAAGATGTTGAAGCAAAGTCAGGATAAAGACCAGAGAAACCCATCTGTCTCCCTGGCAACAGGCTGATCATTCATACTGGAGTATTTGTGAGGGACGTAAACACTGCTCAGCTCTGTCAGAGGGACTGGGGGACGTGGCTGGTGACTGAGTTAACCCTTTCAGGTGTCAGATGCTTACAAATATGTCACAAGAATGTTTTTTAACTGAACATTCTAATGCTGGTGTAACAATGAAAGCAATGGAGTTCTAGAACGCTGACTCAGAATTTTGAAGGAAAAAAAAAAACATTCCAGTAAACCAATACTCTTCAAAGGGATATGGTGTGAGATCACAATTATGTGATTAGAATGTTCTTAACTGAACATTCTAATGCTGATGTAACAATCACTACTAATTGAAAGTAAAGGAGTTTGAGAACACTGATTTAGGTTTTTGTTTTTTTGTTTTTTTCTCTTCAAAATTCGAACTCTTTGAAGGGTTAAAGCTAAATTCCGCAATCCGCACTGATATCAGGAAGTGTATTGTGTACAGGGAGTTGTCGGTCATGCAGAGGGCTTGCCAGGTCATGCTGGGGAAATGGAGACCCCTCTGGGTCTTCTTGCTCAGGCTTGATTTAGTGCTAGATACTCTCTATTCTACACTATACAGGTAAATTACGAGCTTCGATGGTCTGAACGGTCTCTTTCTGTCTCTGTGTGTATTCTTATGTTTTCCTGTGTTCTGATGTCATTTGGCTCTGCCGCAGGAACTTGCTTTCAGGACTATAAAATGGCTCTAAGTTTGCTGCCTTGCCGTACTTTACAAAAGTTCAATCACTGCAGCAATGTTGAGAAAAATGGGGGACTGCCCTGTCAAAAAAGAAAGAGTTTAGAACCAACGTAAATACGGCGTCTCTCCTGTGGCCCTCGGCTGCTCTCTGCCCTCGTCCCCCGATGGTGGAACGGCCTTCCTCAACCAGTCAGGAAGCAGATTCTCTGGATCAAATCTCGCATCTCAAAATTCACCTTTTCAATTACACCTTGTTTCTGTTTAACCCAGTGTTTCTGTGTTAAACAAACGAACGTCTCCCTTTATCACACAAGCATGCACCGGATGGTGGAACTTAGATGATTGTACCCCGCTGTCACTAGCTCTGGTGGCGTTTGGTTACCATGCAAAATGCACTTCTGTAAGCACCTGCTAAATTACACAATTGTACATACTCGTAATGCAGCGGGGGTGTCATCAGTGAGACTTCAAAGTGAAAGGCTTGCACATCCCGTAAAAAGAGTTTCCATAAAACATGTTTTTTTTTCAGAACATTACATTTAGCAGATGCTCTTATCCAGAGAAACTTGCACTATGGGAGAAACCTAAGCATGTTCACCTAATTGGCTAATATGAGCCGTAGCGCCGGGCCTGGCTAACAACATCACCGGCAAGTAAAGATACTGAATCACTAATGCATGGTAACTATGCAAACCAAGTATCAAGAGTGCAATATGAATGCATTAAAAAACGTGCAACTAAACATAAACCTAGGACTATAACTAGGCATGTGGCTCACATCATCGGGCAGGGCATAAATACCTGTGGCGCTGCCCGAGTTGGGATCCCCATAGGGCAGGGGTGCGCAACAAGGGCCGATCCGTTTCAGGATTTTGTGCCAACTTCTGCGCTTAATTATTTAATTGGCTCAATCATATCTTGATCTGACATTTGTATGAGCACCAGCACCAGCCGCAGACTGCAAATGTATCCTGGAGATTTTAGCCCGTGTAGTTTCTAGAGCTGTCTGAAAACTAAAACTAAGGTAATTGGTTGGAACAACAAAACAGGACTGGCGTTGTGAGCCCGTGCCTGAGGGATATCATTCATATCTTGTTGCTCGCCAGTGCCCCCTTCTGGTTCATGGAGCACCCACAGTCTGCCTGCCCAGGATGCACATGAACTGCCCTCCCTCCCGTTTGTGTGCGTTTAACTGCAGAGTAACAAAATTAAATGAATAAAATCAGCGACTTAACATCAACATGTTTGAGAAGAGAGCGTGTGCTTGCCTGCACTCTCCCAAATTAAGAGAGAAGGACGCAGCAATCTGGGAATTTCAAATATGTGAGAAAACCGGTTTTAAAATTAAAATGTATATATATGCTTGTATCATTTGACCTGTTCAGAGTGGTAAAAAGGGTATTTTTATGTTCACTCGGCTCTTATTTAAGCTTTTATTTCTCTTGGTCCCATTATTCACGCCAATACGCCTGTAATTAAGGTTCACTGCAGAGGGTGAAACCAATTTCACACCAGTGGTTGGGCTCATTAGGTTGTGCTTGATATAATCTTAATATTAAAAGTGTGTTGGGTGGCCTTCACCTGGTTCACAGTTATAGAGGTATCTTAAATACTTCTCCATCCTTAAAATATACTTCCATATCACTCTTAGTGCATACCTGACAGAGCTGTCATGCGTACGTCCAATTTTCATTAATACCCCGTCCCCTCACACAATGTGGAACCGCTTATGCCTCTCTCGCTCTGTCCGTCACCTTTGGGGGAAGATTAGGGGTGTAAAAGGATGAGTCTCTAACTTTGGGAATTGAAGTCTGCTGCTTTGGGAATTCTGAGATTGATTATTTTAGTGCTGAACTGTGGGATGATGAATCGAACACTGTGCTTGAAATGCCATTTTATTCTCTTTCATCCAAATAATCTTGCATGAAATTACAAGGTAATTTATTCATATGGAAAATGTGAGTTTTATGCAGCTTGTGAGATTGAGGGGGGCCAGGTTTCATTGGGTGCATTTTCGATGACGGAAGCGTGACGTGATTCTGTGAATGATATCAACACGCATGTGAATGCTAAACTGTTGGAAATGGACGTGCCTGATTTGAAAGGATGCGTTTCCCACAGCCTGGCGAACATTCCCCTGACGCCTGAGACGGCACGCGACCAGGAGAGGCGAATCCGCCGCGAGATCGCCAACAGCAACGAGCGACGTCGCATGCAGAGCATCAACTCCGGCTTCCAGTCCCTCAAAACACTCATCCCCCACAGCGATGGCGAGAAACTCAGCAAGGTGAGGCACTTATCCCTGACTCATCCCCCCATTCTAATCTACTCATCCCCCTTACTCACCCCCACCCCACTCATCCCCCACAGCGACGGAGATAAACTCAGCAAGGTGAGGCACTTATCCCAGACTCATCCCCCAATTCATACTCTACTCATCCCCCTTACTCACCCCACTCATCCCCCACAGCGACGGCGAGAAACTCAGCAAGGTGAGGCACTTATCCCAGACTCATCCCCCCATTCATACTCTACTCATCCCCCTTACTCACCCCCACCCCACTCATCCCCCACAGCGATGGCGAGAAACTCAGCAAGGTGAGGCACTTATCCCAGACTCATCCCCCATTCATACTCTACTCATCCCCCTTTCTCACCCCACTCGTCCCCCACAGCAATGGAGAGAAGCTCAGCAAGGTGAGGCACTTATCCCAGACTCATCCCCCCCATTCATACTCTACTCTTCCCCCTTACTCACCCCCACCCCACTCATCCCCCACAGCGACAGCGCGAAACTCAGAAAGGTGAGGCACTTATCCCAGACTCATCCCCCCCATTCATGCTCTACTCATCCCCCTTACTCACCCCACTCATCCCCCACAGCGATGGCGAGAAACTCAGCAAGGTGAGGCACTTATCTCAGACTCATCCCCCCATTCATACTCTACTCATCCCCCTTACTCACCCCCACCCCACTCATCCCCCACAGCGACGGAGATAAACTCAGCAAGGTGAGGCACTTATCCCAGACTAATCCCCCCATTCATACTCTACTCATCCCCCTTACTCACCCCACTCATCCCCCACAGCGACGACGAGAAACTCAGCAAGGTGAGGCACTTATCCCAGACTCATCCCCCCATTCATACTCTACTCATCCCCCTTACTCACCCCCACCCCACCACCCCACTCATCCCTCACAGTGACGGCGAGAAACTCAGCAAGGTGAGGCACTTATCCCAGAATCATCCCCCCATTCATACTCTACTCATCCCCCTTACTCACCCCCACCCCACCACCCCACTCATCCCCCACAGCGACCGCGCGAAACTCAGCAAGGTGATGCACTTATCCCATACTCATCCCCCCTATTCATACTCTACTCATCCCCCTTATTCACCCCCACCCCACTCATCCCCCACAGCGATGGATAGAAGCTCAGCAAGGTGAGGCACTTATCCCAGACTTATCCCCCCCCCCATTAATACTCTACTCATCCCCCTTACCCCACTCATCCCCCACAGCGACGCGGAGAAACTCCACAAAGTAAGACACTCATAAACCAATTAATTAACTTAATTAATCAATCAGCAATCCTGTGGGGGATGAGTGGGGTGAGTAAGGGGGATGAGTAGAAATTCCGTAAGATGAGCTAGAAAACTTGAGTGCCCACGAAATGGTGCAAACCAGATCCAAGTGTCTAAAACACTGCTCTCTTCACACGCGTCCCGTCCCTCCCTCTCCTCTGCAGGCCGCTATCCTCCAGCAGACAACGGATTACATCTTCTCTCTGGAGCAGGAGAAGACCCGGCTACTGCAGCAGAACTCTCAGCTCAAACGCTTCATCCAGGTGAGTGCAGAGTCCCTCTCTTTTCCCTGTATCCCTGTTCCCTTCACCTCCTGCTGTTACTCCTGAGGACCCTATGAGGAGTAAGCATTCTTTTACCTCCTGCTGTTACTCCTGAGGACCCTATGAGGAAGTAATAGCTGTCCCTGCTGCTATACTGGTGAGGGAGGTAAGCAGGTGTTTTTGTGTGAAAGGAATAATCTCACTCTGCCTCTCCCCCTCTCTACCTCTCTCTCTCTCGCTCTCTCTTCCTGTGTCAGGAGTTCAGCGGCTCCTCCCCTAAGCGGAGGCGGGCGGAGGAGAAGGACGAGGGGATCGGGTCTCCGGACATCCTGGAGGAGGAGAAGGCGGAGGACCTTCGGCGGGAGATGATTGAGCTTCGGCAGCAGCTGGAGAAGGAGAGATCCGTGCGCATGGTGCTGGAGGAGCAGGTGAGGGAGGGTTTCCACGGTTACGCCGGCTACCCTGCATGGGGAGGGTTGTCATGGTTACGCCTGCTACCCTGCGTGGGGGTGGGTGTTATTGTGGTTACGCTAACATCCCTAGGCGATGCTGGAGGACCAAGTGAGGTAAGGTTGCCACGGTTACGTGACTTGCACTGCAGGTTCATGAGGGTCGCCGCGGTTACACGTGTCACGAGAGCAGCCAATGAGGGACGGTTGCCACAGTTGCACTGGCCAGCTGCAGTTAAGGTACCATTGCCGTGGTTACCATACCTAGTCTACATGATGCTGGTGTACCGGGTGACAGATTATCGCCGTGGTTACACTGGTGGCAGCGGCAGAGTTTGCGTAACCTCCCAGGTACAGCTTATCCCTAAAAACAGTTTATGACAACGACATCACCAGCTATACCAGAGACACTGGGGTACAGGGCAGCAATACTAGGGCGACGGGACGAGAACACATATCACAACATATCTGTGGCTGTGACTCTACTCTTCTAAGGGTTAACCAGCAGAGGGCACAGGTCTGATGGATAAGAGCTGTTCTCCTCTCTCCTCCCTGCAGGTACGCTCTCTGGATGCTCACCTGTACCCTGAGAAGCTGAAGGTGATCGCCCAGCAGCTGCAGGACCAGCATGCGCAGACGCACACGCAGACACTGCTCCGGCTGCAGCAGCTGCATGAGCACAAGGACAAGGAACAGAAACCACGCAGCCCGCAGGTAATTACACACATGCACACACACGCACACACACACACATGCACGCACACACACATGCACACACGCACACATGCACACACACACAAACATGCACACCCACGCACACAAATACACATGCACGCACACACACATGCACACACTCAGACACGCACACACACAAATACACATGCACGCACACACACATGCACACACACAGACACGCACGCACACATGCACGCACACAAATACACATGCACGCACACACACATGCACACACACAGACACGCACGCACACATGCACGCACACAAATACACATGCACACATGCACACACACAGACGCGCACGCACACAAATACACATGCACGCACACACACATGCACGCACACAGACACGCACACAGACACACACACACAAACATGCACACATACACACACGTGCACACAGACACATACACACACACGCACACAAATGCACACAGACACACACACACATGCACACAGACACATACACACGCACACATAAACACGCACACAGACACGCATACAGACACACGCACATAGACACACACACACACATACACACGTACACAGGCACACATATACATATATATATATATATATATATAAACACATACACAGCCGCACACACAGTGTCACACAGACATAGACAGGCACAGACACACACACATAGTGTCACACAGACATAGACAGGCACAGACACACACATTAAGTTTTATGCCTTCTAGTGGACAACACTAATCTACCATTTATATGAAGAAAAGTTTCCAGTTTGCTGGGATTCACATTAAGACTGATTTGTATCTCTCTCTCTCTCTCTCTCTCAGCTTCTGGCCCCTGCCACGCCCCCAGCCCCCACCCACCACGCCACGGTCATTGTCCCCGCCCCCACGTTGCCCCTCCCACCCCATCACATCACTGTGGTTACCATGAGTCCATCCTCTGTCATCAACACAGTGTCCACATCACGGCAGAATCTGGACACCATCGTGCAGGTGAGAAATGGAACGGTATAACACACTCCTGACGTTTGGAGTACTGCGTGCGTGTGTGTGTGCGTGTGTGCGTGTGGGAGAGAGAGGAGAACAGAGGGTGAATGTGTGTGTGTGTGGGGGAAAGAGAGCGAGAGAACAGGGTGTGTGTGTGTGTGTACGTGTGTGTGTGTGTGCGTGTGTGTGGTGTGTGTGTGTGTGTGTGTGTGTGTGTGTGTGTGTGTGTGTGTGTGTGTGTGCGTGTGTGTGTGCGTGTGGGAGAGAGAGGAGAACAGAGGGTGAATGTGTGTGTGTGTGGGGGAAAGAGAGCGAGAGAACAGGGTGCGTGTGTGTGTGTGTGTGCGTGTGCGTGTGCGTGTGCGTGTGTGTGGGAGAGAGAGGAGAACAGAGGGTGAATGTGTGTGTGGGGGGGAAAGAGAGCGAGAGAACAGGGTGTGTGTGCGTGTGCGTGTGCGCGCGCGTGGGAGAGAGAAAACAGAGAGTGTGTGCTTGTGTGTGTGAGACAGAGAGAGAGTATGTGTCTGTGCGCAGACAGCAGGTGGCGCTGTTTTAATTCTGACTGCACTGTGCTCTCCGGCGCCCCCTGTAGGCCATCCAGCACATCGAGGGCACGCAGGGGAAGTGCAGCAGTGCGGAGGAGGAGCAGAGACGCGCCGTCATCGTCACCTCCACCTGCACCTCCTCCCGCGGCCCGCCCAACACCACCAGCTCTGACACTGCCTCAGACAGTGAGGGACCTGACGACCTCCTGCTGCCCTGAGCCCACTCTATCTCACACACACACACTCATACACGCGCACACACACACACACACACACACATACGCACACTCTCTCACACACACACACACACACACACACACGCTCGCACTCGGACAAACAGGGATTCAGGGGGAAGGGATTTCCTGCACATACAGACTACAACCTGATAGGCCTGTACAGATGCCTTACTCTGATAGGCTAGTTCAGATACCTTACTCTGATAAGCTAGTTCAGATACCTTACTCTGATAGGCTAGTACAGATACCACAACCTGATAGGCTAATTCAGAGGCTACACCCTGATAGGCTAGCACTGACACCACAATCTGATAGGCTAGTACAGATAACTTACTGTGATAGGGTAGCACAGATACCACACCGTGGAAGGCTAATTCAGACACCACAACCTGATAGGCTAGCACAGATACCACAACCTGATAGGCTAGCACAGATACCACAACCTGATAGGCTAGCACAGATACCACAACCTGATAGGCTAGCACTGACACCACAACCTGATAGGCTAGTATAGATACCTTACTGTGATAGGCTAGCACAGATACCACACTGTGGAAGGCTAATTCAGATGCTACACCCTGATAGGCTAGCACAGATACCACACCCTGGAAGGCTAATTCAGACGCTACACCCTGATAGCCTTCCACGGTGTGGTATCTGTGCTAGCCTAACTCGAACACGACACTCCAACAGGCTAACGCTTTTAGAAAGACCCAACGGAAACTGGAAGAGACACGCACACGCACGCACACAGACGTACGCACGCACACAGACGTACGCACACACACAGACACACACACACACACACACACACACACAAACGCAGATGTCAATCAACTCTTGACAGCGCTCCTAATGATCTGACCACACCCCCCTTTGCCCCTTGCCCCCCCCCCCCCCCCCCAATGGGCCAGACGCCTGATCCTACAAACCTACAAAGCCACTCTGCCAGAACCAGGGCTTTTAGTCCTAAAACCCCATAAAGTCCCAACACCCCCTCCCCCCCCACATGTCTCTCTCCTCCCCACGCCCTCCCACTTTCATTTTTGTCCTGGGGTGGCCTCATTTTCGTCCTTGACACTGTGAGCGTTTCGCTTGATTTCGCATTGCACCGGTTTGTTCCGGTTGATTTCGGTTGGTTTTCTTTCTGCGTTTCTGTTTCTGCAGCATAGGAAGTGGGAGGGGTATAATCAAGAGGTGGGAGGGGCATAATCAGGAAATGGGAGGGGAATAATCAGGAAGTGGGATGGGGCATAATCAGGAAGTGGGAGGGGCATAAGCAGGAAACGGGAGGGGCTCTGCTTACGTACGGAGCGTGTCAGAGGAGCCAAACACTCGCGAGTGGAGCCTCCCGACAGCGGGTTGGGGACGGAAGCGTACGGATAGTGTCCCGTCTTTGCCTCCGGTGCTAACTGTCACAGGCTGCCCAAGCGGTGCATTCTGGGCCAGCCTCGCTCAGAGCCTGTTTGCCTCGTTTGACCCGGTTCCGGAAAGGCCCGTGACCTTTCGCTGCCGTGAGGGCCGTTTGTGGGAGACTGAGGCAGCACAGTAAACGTTTACGGTGCTGTACGCCGGGCCCTGAGCCCTGGAGTCCCTGTGCTTCGGCTGAACCGTGCTGCGCGCGCACACGCACACACACACACATATGCACAGACTCACGGTGGGGTTTACAGTCATAAGGCCCTGAGGCACAGCCCCCCCCCCACACATCCTGTTTCCGGCTCACAAGTAAATACAGGCTGCTGGCAGACGGGAGGGGGAGGGGGGGGGGGGGTCACTTTGGATGGTATTTCTCAACATTCCGATACCCCCCCCCACCCCCAATTACATAAGGCGCCCAAAAAAATGTGTGTCCCAAAATTATTTTAAATTTTTTTTTTTTTTAAAGGGCCACTCAATACCATTGTATTTTGTAAACTGTAAAATTTGCAAAAATGTTTTTGTCCTAACTCTGCAGAGGGTAAAGAGTACGCCCTGCCATGCGAGGGCCACGGGGCATCTCCTCTGGCCCTCCTCCTTCGCCCCTGTGAGCAGAGGGCAGAGCTCGCTGGGGGGGTCGATCCTCAGACTCTTGTGGGTTCACAGGTTCTGTTTGTCAGAGCACAGCCACGGTGAAACGGAGCAGGTCCGGACCCGTTCCCTCACCCGGGTTAACGGGGTTTTTTTTCAGTGCCACTGAGAAGTGAAAAGTGTGTCTTCCCCGCACACAGTGTGAAACCCGCACATTACCTCGGCCAGAGTGGAGCTTCTTTACCTGGTCCCCCCCCCCCCCCCCCCCCCCAGCCTTCTATGAAATTAAGATATCTCTGTCAGCCACAATTTTAGGTTTGGAGTGACGGGGTGGGAGGGGGGGGGGCTTGCAGGGGAACATGAAGCACTTACTCTTCTGTTATGAGGATTCTTTCAGGAATTACCCGTCACTATGACGACGATGGTGACGAAGCTCTTATTTCGCTGTGAGTTCATTACCGAACAGCTGTGTACCCCTGGGCACTCCTTTACGCCCCCTTCCCTTCCCACCCCCTCCCACTTTTTATTTTTTTTTACATTTCCAGCCGTCCAATCCCTGCAGGTCTCACAGGACAACTCTCATCTGTCACCTTCCTCCCCACCTACCCACCTCTCCTGCTTCCTTCATATAAATTTATATACACTTCCCTCCCCTCACCTCCACCCTTTTTTTTTTGTTTTGTTTGTCTGTCGGACTCGTTGTGGTCGTTGAGAAGCTATTATATTTTGTTTAAAAAATAAAAATAAAAAAAAACTTGTGGAAAAAGAGGCCTGTGCCTTTGTAAAGAAAGAGTAATAAAGTTTGTACTTTGTTTTTTAACATTGTTCCCTCTGATTT
>CM056379.1:13301631-13343944 GCA_029718625.1 Synaphobranchus kaupii
CCCGCTGCCCGTTTTCCTCGCGAACAAAGCGGCGTGTTGTCAAAAGGGCCACGAAGCTCACCGACACAATGAGGATGGAGCAACCACAAAAAAAGATCACCCCCACAACAGCGAATGAGAGGCGACGGGAGGAAAACAATTACGGCACAAAGCAGGATTGATTCCCCTGTCTGAATGCCATGGAAGCCCACTGACACTGCCATACTGGCACAGTCACTGTAGACTAATTCCCCCTGTCATAAGCAATTAATTGAGCTGCTATCCACTGGGGCCAGGCTGAGTGCAAACAATTTCTGAGAATGTTGCTAACTGTAAAGACCAATCAGGCAATGCACTGGATATACAGTATATAATATGTGTGCGATTAATTTTGAATTTATTGAACGTTAAAAATTAGCTAAACCTTTTTTTTTTTTTAAAGTGTGGGTGAAAGGGAAACACAACCGCCCCCCCCCCCCCCCCCCAACAAAAAAATAAGTGAATATTCCTTCCCCGGGGAAAGGAGTGTTAGTTGCAGCTTTCCAGACCGTCAGACAGATGTTGCCATAGCTGCTAATTTTAACATTTGTTATTTCCTAGCTTAAATTGCGACGAAAGACCATAATTTCTTGCCCCCGGGACTCAAAGAAATGGCCGTTGTGTCATAATCCCACCATCGGTGTGATCAGTGTAATTCATTACTGCAAGGAAGGAGGGAAAGAAAGGAAAGGTAGAAGAAAGAGAGAAGGAAGGAGCGCCACCTTTTCTTCTCCTCCATCCTTTATTATTTTATTTTTCTGTGCGCTAGCTTGCTCTCTGAACAAGATGGATAGACGCAGGCCACAGACTGGAGTGAATTAATTACTTCATGGCATGAATTTGCTGAAGAAGATTATAATTATGCAAATGAAAATGGGTCGCAAAGTAGTGAGGGTGGCGGTAGAGTATCCGATGATAAAGAGTGCTTATGGCTGTTCGTAATGTGGCGAGCGAATGAAAAACGGGAGATGGCCTACCATATTACAGTAATAAAACCCTGGAGCAAGGTATTATAAGGGGGTATAATTTCTATTACTATTTTAATTCTGACATTACCACCTGATTAACATGGGAAACTTTGAGGATCATTGGCGAGAACTGTGCTCAGTTTTTTATTATTCTACCTTCTGGGAAAGTGCTACATGAGGTTATGTATAGTCGTCTTCCAAACTCCAGGCACATGGGTGGACCCGACCACTTTCACTGTCACCTCACATTGCTCTGTTCCTACATGTAATCCAATATTTAACAGGAACAATCCCCAGCAGAGTGTCCGCCATGACATAAACTTACGCGTTCGTTTAATTTTGGTTTATTATCAGAATTAATTCATCAGTAACTTGCTTGTAGGCTGACTGGCTGGCTATTTATCTAGGGATTTTTCTAAGAGAAGCCCTACAAAAGAAGGATATAAGCCTTCATAAGCACCCACGTAACACTTACATGAACAGGTCGTTCAATTTTCTATTCAAAAACTTTGTCTCATCTGACCTTAACTGTCATAGTGTATGCTATGTCACATTAACACTATAAATGACACTATAATGACATTCTGAATTGATAAAATATGGTGTTCGTGATGTTCATGAATGCTTATGCAGGGTTTATAAAGGTGCTATGCAGAGCCTAATAATCATTATTGTGGCTCTCGTGTACAGTAGCACCTTTCATAGATAGTGTTACCTTTTTCTTACTGTTGTAGTGTTAAATTATTCTGTTACACTAATGCATGCCAACATGTAGAAATCCATGTTTGATTATTCATGTGTCATCAAACATTTGTGAAATGTCAGTGCTACTAATGTGAGAGTGCAGCCCTCTATGCTGGTTTTTGTTCCAACCACAATTGCAATCCCGAAATTTGAACAAGCTGTTATTCTTTCTTAATTAGGTGCTTTTCATGTTTAGAGGGATTATTTACCATCTTAAGCCACATCATGGCGGAAATAGCTATGCATTCCAATGTAGAATAAAATGCCCATGTTCACATTGTGCTTATTGGGCTATATTCATTAAAAGAGGCCAGAAAATAATTTAACTGATCAAATTAAAGACTCGGGTGAATCGATAGGCTGCTAATTGGTGAAAGTGTGGACATATGGCCACTAAAACTAACCATTCGGTAGATAATGAAGAATTCAAGGCAAAGTAAATGATAGCGAGCCAAACCTGCATTGTGTTAATAAACTTATGGAAAAAACATTATGAACAAACGCTTGTTTTCAACAACCTAATAGGAGCCTATTGATTCACTTCAGTCTTTAATTTGATCAGTTAAAAAAGTTTGTTACCTCTTTTTATGGAATTGTTGCAATATAACACAATAAGCACAATGTGAACATGGGGCATTTATTCTACGTGGCATGCATTGCTATTTCTGACATAATGTGGCTTAAGAGGTTCGTAAATGATCCCTCTAAGCAGAAAAAGCACCTAATGAAGAAAAATGAAGAGCTTGTTAAAATTCTGGGATTGCAGCTGTGGTTGGAATGGAAACCAGCATACACAGGTTGGGAACCAGCTGATATAGAGCCAGCGACCAGGAGCCGTGTGCTGTGATTGACACACACAGAGATAGTCACTCATCGTTGATTGAATTCAACCTCTTTTATACAACAAAAATTATTATGCAGAGTTAGTGGCTAGCGTCACACAGGTTTCAGATACAACATGACCTCATATGCAATTTTAATAATTCAGCGTCCGTTCATATCCAAATCAAAGCTGTGCCGTTCCTGACTCTGTTGGTTGAACTTTGTCAAGTTTCTCTTAAATTATATTAGAGCAGTGGTTCTCAAACTCGGTTTCCGGGGACCCCTGTGTATGCTGTTTTATTTTTTTTGTTACAGTCCTCTAGCTCAATGTGTCCCAGGAGACACATTGTCTCTTGCTCAAGGTTGTTGATAACGTGTGCAAGTCATAATTTTTTATTTCAACTTGTTAACACAATGCAGGTTTGGTTCGTTATCATTTGCTTTTTCTTTGAATTCTTTATTAGCTACCAAATGGTTCGTTTTAGTTGCCCGCGTGTCCACACTTTCAGGCCACTAGTAGCCGATTGATTCACCTCAGTCTTTAATTTGCTCAGTTAAAATGGTTTTTACCTCTGACACAATGTGGGACTTTTATTCTGGCATGCATGGCTATTTCTTGTTACAATTTTGGGGGTCGTAATTGTGGTTGGAAGGAAAACCAGCATACACAGCGGTCCTCTAGTAACAAACTCGAGAACCACTGTATTAGAGCATATACAGCAACATATAATTCACCTTATGGTTAATACAAGCAGTCTGCTGCTAGAAATTGTGTTTCATATTTGGTTCACCGCGTTCAGTAATTATACTGAAAAATATTTGACTACGCACACTGCTCCTTTAGCATATTTATGTCGTAACTTTTTATGTACCACAGTATTAGTGCCATTTGTTCTTCCCCATATGCTGTTTCCATTTGGTTATTAAATCTTGCCAATGCTGTATAAACAACACTAGAAAAAGGCAAATGTCAAACAAAATATTACACGCCTCCAAAATAGCAATAAAATACCACAAATTACATGATTAAAAATGATCACTGATTAAAATGGATTTTTTGAGCAAATTATATAACCTGAAAAAATATGTAAAGTGCTGCATTGTAAATAATAACACCATGGAGGCTGTCCTTTTTGTAAAGGTCATAAATGCTGAGAAATAAGTTAAATGTTAACGTAATACGTTAAAGTATTTCAACACAGTGCCCTACTCAGTTAGACCCAGATACAAATAAATAAATAAACACATAAATAATTAAATAACATTTTTTGCAAGTGGATTGTTTTTTTCTTTCTTTTAGCAGTTTCCACCAGTTAACCTGTGAAGCAGGAATCATGGGAAATATAGGGGGCAGCCAGCAATTGTTATTATGAGTGGAGTCCAAGTTTTTTTTTTTTTTTTTCTCCAGTCTGGTGTGATATGTGAGTGTGAAAAGGGCATATTGATCTGTGGGTAAGTCAATAACCATACAAATGAATAAAGAAACTGATGCAGTGAAAATCTATTTTGACAATGAGTCACGTATATTGCAGCATTATTGGTTCATTATACTTTGCCTGTAATGTATAGTATTGTATGGACTGGCCCGAGAGCCAGGCCCTAATTATCAACCATGGTGAGGTCATTATCGGCATGAACAGGCGTTGAGATCAGCAACAGGCCCATAATGTGCGCTGTTAGCCCATTGATTGGGCCTGGTCATTATTGCACTTTGACACTGCTGGTAAGGAGAAATAATGCAGCCCTTCACATTCACTTCAATGGATTAACTATACAGCACAGCAAAATGACCTTGGTTGGTATTCAAATCAGCCGAAAAGGAAATCGATACCAAACAAAAAGAGAAGGGCCCGTAAAAATCAGCATGTAAGATGAAGATGACTGAAAAAAACTATAGCAAAAACTAAAGTACATGATAAACTACACTTATATCATATATTCATAGTTTTCAAAAGCCCATATTGTTTTCTTAAGTAGCAATAAATTTGGCACAAAGGTATTAGTTTGGATTTCCAATAGGTTTCAGTCGGCGGAAAACAGTAAGAAAAACAGCAGTGTTGGGGTTTGCCTCAGAAATGGACCCCGTTGATGTTTGTTTTTCACCGAAGGGTTTTCCATTTAGCCAAAGTGAAGGGGCCCATATCCCCCGCTTTAGGTGGTTTGGTGGCTAATGACTTGCGAATGGAGAGCAGCCTCTATCTTCGCAGGGAAAAAAGGGAAACCACTTCAACATTGAATGCAATTCAACACTTCAGTCACCAGTTGTGAAGAGCCAACACCGGCGTGCGTCCTAAACGTCCTTCCAGCTTCGTTTCGATTCGCCCCCGCGTCCGTAAAACGTCCGCTTAATTCCACGGGGCATTTGTGCCATCAGCCGTGATGTCGTCAGTCAAAAGGCTTCGCCTTCGGGGGTGGACAAAAAAAAAAAAAAAAGCGTCCTGGACACATTTGAAGGTTTTTCTCTCCCGTGCGGTTTTTCCTCGGCTCTGCTGTGCTTCCCTCCGCGGAGCGACCGCCCCCCGCGTGGCGGAGTGCGCGGCGGGCGATGAATCACGGCTGGAGGCGTTCCAAGCGGTGTCGGCGCGCCGGCGAGCGCGGGGTGCTTTCAGGTGCTCTCGCTCGGCTGCGCTCCACTTGATTACAGGATTTGCGAGGGACTCCGCGTCAGAGGAAGCTTTTAAGGGCCCGGGTTCAAGTACGGTTCAGTCGGCCGCAGCGCCCCCGTGTGGTGAGGGGGCGTGTTTGACTGTGGCTGCAGAGAGGAATTCCCTCTCAACTTATCCACAGTCTATCAGAGGCACTCAACAGCTCTCATGAGACTATCTGCCCAAGCATAATAGGCTCAATTAAAGTACGAGCCTCTGTTACAGGCGCAGCCTACATCAGCTGGCTGACTGAATGACCCAGTAAAACTAGCACATGTAAGGTACCCGCACACACACATACACGCCCTCATGCCTGCACACACACACACACACATACACGCCCTCATGCCTGCACACACACACACACACACACACACACACACACACACACATACACGCCCTCATGCCTGCACACACACACACACACACATACACGCCCTCATGCCTGCACACACACACACACACACACACACACACACATACACGCCCTCATGCCTGCACACACACACACACACATACACGCCCTCATGCCTGCACACACACACACACACACACACACACACACATACACGCCCTCATGCCTGCACACACACACACACACACACACACACATACACGCCCTCATGTGTGTGTGTCTTATGTTGAGTTTAATTAAAATTTGTGTTTTATTCCTATTTTCTTCTTGGTGCCTACCATGCACACATGTAGTGCCATTTATGCATTTTAACACATTGTGGTATTAGCATTGGTTCAATTTTACAGTGTTAGTAGAACTTTCGCTGCCAAATCAACACTGACAGAGTACATTTTACATTGAAAGAGTACATTTGATCACTGTTGGACTCAAGTTGAATCAATGCAGAAAATATTACTGTGCAGTGCACAGCAGACATGCTATGCCTGAGAAACAGCGAAAAACAACAAGTTCATTGCAGGTTGGCTGAACGGAAAGACACAGGACAAGTAAAGTATCTATCTGTGCAACCCGTGTAGAAACGGTTTACCCATTTACCCAGAGCCAGAGACAGCGATCACTTATCATCTCATAGAGTGGCTAATTAACATGGGGTCAGGGGTGTGGTTACCCTCAGAGTATATAATAGGAGCCCAAGAACATTGTCAAATGTGTATATTTAATGGTTCATTGTAAAGGGCCCGTGGTACCTTGTTTTTTTTTTATAGCTTTAATTGAATTGCAAGACAAAGCCAAGCTTCCCGTGCATAATAAAGTAATAAACAAGGACCAATTCAATCAGGTCCTGGTGATAAAAACGAGTGAGTAAGAAAGAAGAGACAACCAATTTAAATTTTGATATAAATTTATTGCAAATATATAAATAGATCTTTTTGTACAGAAAGAGGAGAAATATTGGATGGTACTGTCAAAAGAAGAAAGGCAACAAAAACAGGTGCATTAATTTTCCTTTAAAATATCTGCCCAAATTTGTATTCATAAGAGTGAAACAAAGAACAATTGCCCGTCGATATATTAGCTCAGTGTAAATCAAGAATAGAGCTATATCAATTAATGCATGAATCATTCAGAGGTTCATTTTAATGGAGGGCCAAAGGTCACAGGTCAAGAAGTGCAGAGAAATGGAAAAGCCATGACATTGTTTTTTTTTTCATAACAACAATAATGGCAAACAACAAGGGGAAATAGCGCATTTAATCTGGACTCTTTCCAATCCCTGTTGATTCCACCAGTTTTGATTTTAAAAGAAGCTTACAGTATGTCGTCGACCATTTAGGTCAAATGTCGGGATTCATTTGAAAAGATATATTGGGAGACAGCATCTGAGCTGACAAATTAATCCTGTCAAAGTATCTGTTTGCCCTAAGGGTCTCACAGGGTCCCCAACCAATCACCTTCGGAGTGCACCCATTAAACGGCCAATTTATTAAGACCCCAGACCCATGGTGCTCATCGATTGGAGCTTGTTTATTTGTTCAGTGTAGTAAGAATGGACGACCGCGTTCCTTTGGGAGGGCATTGTTAGAGGGTTGTCTGTTAGGGCCGTCTTTTAGGAATCATCATTTACCGCCACTGGACATATCGCTGGATCTGCTTATTCCACTTACACTAAAACGAGCCTAGGTTGTCTTTTAGAGCTGGCTTATATGTTTATCTCCTTGTTCCAGGGTTATCTTATGTACCAGCAGTTTTGACATCAATACTAATGGATTGTCCAATTTGGGTCAGCTGCCACAAGACCATAAAGGCTAATGGGATTGCCAAGCGGTTAACTTTCACAGATGAAAACCCACTGATCTATTTTCAGAGCCTATAAGGAAGTCGCTCTGGAATTTCCAAACCCCAGCTAGCTGTAGTATACACCTTCATATGGCGTTTTTTGGCATAATTTGACGTGCATATTTCTCCGTAAAAAGAGACATCCGCGAGACAGCCTTTAATCCGTCAGCTCGTCTCAAAGAGGAACGGAAGGTCAGATACGCTGTCAAAGCAAAGGCCACTGGCGTGTAATGGGAAGCCTCTTTATCGCGGCCGAAAAAATATCCCCTTTCATTTGAAACCACTCAAAAATGAAGCGCCCTCTTAAAAAACAAATCACAAGGACAAATTTCTCTGGGGCACTTTTCAAATAGTCCATTTAAGATGATTCAGAGCCAGAAGCTGCTAAAAAGGGACATACCAAAGCAGCAGTGGCGTGGGCTGTAATCTGAGAAGGTGGATCTTTATCGATTATTAATTAATTAATACCGTGGTTTAATCGGTTCTGGTAGAATTTCTCCGTCGTCTATATAACCTTTGCTCTGCACTGCGATGATGTATGCGTTATACAGATTTAATCTTTTCGCTCAACCCTACAGTGCGCTATTAACTGTGTTATGTGCAATGTCAGCCGCAGCGGATGGAGCGTTAGCTGCGTCTGTCAATGCAGTGATACAAGACAATCTTGCAGAAGTTACAGAACCTTGCATCTGATGATGAGAACATTGCGAATGTGTCCTGTATTTCATTGGCTATCATGATATGTAATGGAGTGAAAATTGCTCATGTTGAAACAGACCATGTAAAATTTAGCTTTTCCATCACCTGCACTTCAGCCTATCCTTCTCCAGTCTTCAACCCCCCTCCATATTTTGTCACATTATTTAAGGAATGCTATCGATAGTGACCATAGTAAAAAATACAAAAGGTTTACTAAGAAGAAATATATGGATGCAAACCAAATTGGCATCATAAACAACAAAGACATAAAATAAGAAAAGAAATCTAAAACCTTTAGAAGAACTAACTTCCATCAGGGAAAAAAAAGGGACAACTTTTTCATATTGTATTGTTTTGTTTTTCGACATACATCCACTCGATATACACAACGATAAATTTCTTCTCATGAAAAATACAGGAAATCATGCAAATATAACACTTTATTTCATTATCGTTGATCATTTTTTTAAACTCTATATTCTCAGTCCACTTTTCGACTACAGATCATGGTGTACCATCCCACCCCCTTCAAAAGCCCATTTGTCCCACCACCTATTTTATCACTCTTCAGAGAAAACAATATACAGAACAAGCCAAGTATAAAAACAGTCATATGTTCTTTTTTAATTGTACAAAATTCACAGATATTTTGTTTTGTTTAGTTTTTTTTCCATTTAGTTTCCCACGTCTTCGGGAGAGGATTCCAAAACATTGTGTAAAATGAGTCGAAAAACAAACAAAACATTCCCCCGCTGATAACGCTCGCCAGTGACGTTGGCACCCAAAGCGCCAAGGCTTTGGTACAATGCTTTTCTCAACGCTCTCCTGCTCACAGCTCGCTCGAGAGAATCCAAAGTTATATCGATCAACTTGACTAACAAGGGCTGAAGTATGAAAAGAAATGCTCCGCTGAGATCAGGGAGGCACACCTGTATAAGCGTGAGATAAGGCGTATGCAGATAAGATGCATAGCTGCTCTTTAAATTAGTGGCACATCTCACTGCTTGAAGCTCACTAGAAGAAAAGTCAAACCGCTATCCTTAACTGAAGGGCTCTGATGCTTTGCTTTTTGTAATGATTTCTTGCTTTTGGGCCGCAATGTTCGACTGAAAAGAGACTAGAGGCAAAGATATAAAAAGCCTAAGGAAAGACAGAATGAAACAAAAAGAAATATCACACAAAAACACCCGCGCGACTGGCCACCGCTCTAAAATAGCAGCAGAGTAAAGGAGCTGTCAGATGTCTACGGCGTTTTCCCAAACCCATGCCTGCTGTTCCCAAACCCGTCCCGCTACAGCCTTGAAAGCTAATTGAAATGCTGCTTAGAGACGACTCTAATCTTCCTGGGCTTCCTCTGTGGTGAGCGCGGCACGTGTGGAATCGTGTGATGTGCCTCTACTGCCATCCCAGCATCGATTGGGCTGGCATCTCAGTGCTAGGATTAAAATAATCTACAAAATATGGAAGAAGGGCACAGCCTTCCCGTCTGTTAATATTCGCTATTACCGCGATCATTACATTCAAAAACGATATTCACGCTTGCCTATTATGGACCCTCCCCGTCTCCGGCCCCCCGACTGTTCTGAAACCTCATTAATCAATATGCGAGGCTGTCTGATATGATCCAGCGGGCGGCCACATTATTGGACGCTCTGATTGCCCCTGTCGTGCCTTGGCTGGGGAAAATAAATGCGATAATGACCTCCTTCGATAATGAGTTAAAGGGCCGTCTTCATTGTCAAGAAGGGACTCGCTGTGATTGCCTGCGGTTTTTTATTTATTTCATTTGTGTTTTGGTGAAATGTGATGAGACTCGCACAATAGAGGAGAGCTGAAATACATGGTGTGGGATCACATCTAATTTTGGGCTCAATTCAGGACTCTATTGTTGGCCACTAATTGAGATATGGCAGATAAGGAATCACGAGGACGGGAATCTGCGCCTGATCCTTTTCCCATGGTTTGACTCCTCCCCCTTTCCCCTGCCCAACTGGCTCCTCTCTGTGCTTAAGCCTGCCCGTCTTTGTGAATGCAAGATGCTCTCGTCTACTTGAACGCGTGTGCAACTCCTTGCAGGTCTGAGTCTGCTCTCATTTGTAAGTCAAACTCACTGTTGTATTCCTGTAGTTACTTCGATGACGTTTCTGTATGCACTTATTGTATGTCGCTTTGGATAAAAGCTTCTGCTAAATGACTGTAATGTAATGTGTTCCAGTGAGTCCAAGTCAGGCTACCTGACATCAAGGTACACGTTGAGCTAAAATGTTTGATCTTATCTTTCATTACACTCACTCTCTCTCTCTGTCTATTTCTCTCTCTCTCATACACACACACATACACACACACACGCCACACAGGCATGCAAATCTACAAAGCACATCAATGAGGCCCGTGGTATTTCCCCAAAACATTGCCAGGCTCATGCTAGGCTGCAGCATCTAAACCCCAGGGAGCGAGTTCCCTTACAGCACAAACACAGTAGGAGATGAAAGAGTCATTGTTTTCCCAAGAGCTCTAAATCACTTGAGGAAAAATCTCTCCCCTCTCCCTTCTCTCTTTCCTTTTTCCCGATTTCAAACTTTGGCACGTCGACTGCCACCTTGCCTGCAGAGAGAAGCTCTTCTTTCCCTTTGGCGTGTGTATCATTTTTTTATTTCTCACTCTCTCTTTCTCTTTGTCTCTCAAAGAACAGTTTTCAGTTTACATTTGTATATCTCTATATCTCAATTTACTGTGGCGATTCCTAAAAAGGATTTCACCCTCAAGGCTGGGTTTCTTTTTGGTTTGTTGCGAATGTCAGGCTTTTTTTTTTTTGTTTATTTGTTTTTATTCCTCTTGGCTTTGTTGCTATCTTCATGAATTATATATATAGTCTCTTTGTTTTGACAGCTAAAAGTCTAAATGTCACTCACAGGGCACATCAGTCGGGGAATGGGACATCCTTATCCTAACAATGTCCCCAAATTATCCTCTCCTCTTCCCTCTCGTTTGTCTCCCGATTGAATGTCTTCACCTCCCCCTCTCCCCCTCCATACCTTTGCATACAGTCTGTTTCCTTTCGCAAATGCTCATTTCCCTTGTCTGTCAGCAAGAGGAGGGTGCTTCAGTACTCACTCAAGGGCTTAGTGTTGTCGCTATCAAATCTTTTGAATTGTGCAATACAGCCTTATCCTTCTTGAGCTAATCTACACTGCCCGGCCAAAAAAAAAGTTGCACACTGTAATATTTTGTTGGACCGCCTTTAGCTTTGATTATGGCGCGCATTCGTCGTGGCATTGTTTCGACAACCTTATGCAACGTCACAACATTTATTTCCGTCCAGACTTGCATTAATTTTTGGCCGAGATCTTGTATTGACGACGGGAGAGTCGAACCACTCCGTGAAGTCTTCTCCAGCACATCCCAAAGACTTTCAATGGGGTTAAGGTCAGGAATCTGGTGGCTAACTCATGTGTGAAAATGATTCCTCATGCTCCCTGAACCACTCTTTCACAATTTGAGCCCGATGAATCTTGGCATTGTCGTCCTGGAATATGCCCATTGATGGGATAACCTGGTCATTCAGTACATTCAGGTACTCAGCTGACTTCATTTTATTGCTGCATAACGTTGCTGAGCCTAGACCTGACCAATTGAAGCAACCCCAGATCATAACACTGCCTCCAGAGGCTTGTATAGTGGGCACTATGCATGACTGGTGCAACTGTGACTTTTTCTTTGGCCAGGCAGTGTATTTGCGCTGCTGATTGCTGTTTCTTTTCAGATATTTGGGTGCGTTTGGACCAAGGATGCAAGCTATTATTCTCATATCAAATGAGAAGAAAGGGACCATGGATCGACATTTTCCATTGAAATTAAAGGAGCCATTCCGTTTATGCCTGAAAGCAATGCCTAATAGATCAGACGCTGCTGGTCTTGAACTTGACAGTCATGTGATGACGGTACAGCCGTGAATGTTTTCTAAGAGGTTTTATGTCGGGCGGAAGGATCCAGAATTCAGTGTGCCATGGCGACATGGTTCTGCACCAAAGCCCTTTCAGTTACTGACGCAAGGAAGAAGGGACAGGCACGAGATTACACATCTGAACCAACATCGGTCACTCAGTCCTCGTGCACGAAAAGTCGGTTAACTTTCGCCGCGCATGGAGCCCAGACTTCGCCATCGTCGCCCCCATAATGCAGCCTGAAATAACTACCTTGACTCTTTCCCCATGCGTGTCTCTTTTCACAATCGCAAGGGGAACAAGCACCGACCACAGGGGGCCCCCACGGCTTCCTCCGAACCGTCATCGCTGACCGCTGTTCACCACTCTCCACGGCGGGATAGCAGACCCCACCCCCCCCCCACCCACCCTGCCCCTGCAGCAAACTGCGGCTGTCATTGATCCCAAATCAGTGCTTGGGCCCGCACTGCCTTCCTTCTGAGGCCTGACAGCGGCTGTCGACGGGCCGCCGGGCCATTATAGCTGCTCCGTCTGCGCGCACCGCAGGCCACGTTTGGCGACAGGAAGGGCAATTAAAGTTACCCGGGATTTTACTTCTGCGCCCTGGGCAACCGCGCCGAGCGATCGATCACTCGGGATGGATGTGTGACATCCCCTGCTGTTGGGCTGCGGCGGCCGTTAGCCTTCTGACAAACTACTCCGAAACTCCCCTGCCACCGCACCCCGCACCCCCGCCCCCCCCCCCGCAACCCCGCCCCCCCCCCCCCCCCCCCCCGCACCCCGCCCCCCCTCCCCACACCCTCCCTCGCCTGATTTCATCTTGACAGCCCCTCTTTCTTTCTGACCTGAAGAGTGATACATTTTCTGTTTTGACAGCTGAGTGATTCCCAAAGGGCAGCAACTGCCTAGATGATTTTTTTATTTAGAATTATGAATGCAGAAACATTAAATAAAATCACCTTTTATCTTCTATGTGAAATCTAGGTGATTCTAATGGATAATTTACCCTGTAAAATAGTGAATTTGAGTTAGACTCAAAAACAAGTAGCCTACTTAAGCCATGGATCCAGCCATTAGTGCACATAATGACGAAGCAAGACGAATATCTCAGCATCACCCCCGCCATTCGTCTCATCATCAAAGAGGGAAACAGAAGGAATACACTGAGTGACAGACGATCTCTTTACACAAAGACGTGTCAACGTGTGGAAAAGCTTGCAGGTCAGGTAGTAGAAGAAGAGCTCCTGCAGGTTTTCATGTCCAGGCTTGATGCACAGATGGACACTCTCCGGTCTGTAGGTAAATTCTTGGGGTAAATGGACTGAATGGCCCGTTCGTGCCAGTATTTCAGTATGTGTTCTTTTGTTCTGATTAATTAATGCATTGAATTGTATTGACTACATGGATATGGATGGACATACCATGGGCTAGACTCTTGAAATCAGAGACAAATCCATACTTTCCACACCCCAGTCCCTCTCGCACCTCTTGTGACCCCCCCCCCCCTCCCCCCCCCCCCCCCCCCAAATATATAAACTATATTATTACCTATAATGTACAACCAGGTTTTAAGCACTGAATGGACATACATAGTACCCTGCTACTCAAGGATGAATATGAATCATCTCTCACAACTCGGGGGCCTTTACCATGGATACGAGGAATGAAACGAGGAATGGCAGCAGCTATAGACGGCTAATATCACCAGTGAGACTACCCCCACTCCACCCACTGCCCTAACCCCAAGGCTATGGCCCAATCCCAGCATGCTTCACTCAAGCTGCCTGTGCTCAGCTGCGGCGTGACCCAGGTGACCGACTCTCAGAGAAGTACAGGTTTTCACAGACAGCCCCTGTGACCCTAGAGCAGGAGAGCGACTGAAAAGAGAGGTCTTTGCGGACTGGTTCCTCCTGAGCAGGAAGTACTGTCATCGTCTGTTCAATCGCACAAGCATGGAAAACCCCCCTCGTGATTATCCCGGCCGGCAGCAAGCCCCTCCGCGTGAACGCAGAGCGTAACTCAACCGTCCTTTTCGGCCGCGGCGACTTTGTCCTTGTTACTTTCGTCCCTCTGACAAAACAAAAATATTTTTAAATGGCATTGGCCATTTAATGTACAAAATAAATTAATGAGATATTAAATAAATAAATAAGTAAATAAATAAATCCGACAGTAAGAACGGTAACGTTTTGAAAGTTTCGTATTGAAAGTTCACAGATGTTTGGCTCCACTCCTTCTGCTTGTAATCACATTAGTTTGTCTTCAGGGGGCACTTTTAAGACCATGTGTTTCTGTAAACGTAAAGAGGAAATTCAGTCTTTGTTTTTCAAGAGCTCATGGTGTATGTACGTGCGGGTGTGTGTGCATGTGAGTGTGCTCAGGTGTGCATTTGCGTGTGTGCATGTGTGTGTGTGTGTGTGTGTGTGTGTGTGTGTGTGTGTGTGTGTGTGTGTGTGTGTGTGTGTGTGTGTGCAAAGGTGTACATTTGTGCATGTGTGTGCTTGCTTGCCTGTGTGTGTGTGTGTGTGTGTGTGTGTGTGTGTCTTCATACTTTATTATGTCTATTTTTTTTTTGAATGTTTTTTTGAATGTTTATCACAGTTAACCTCCGGTAGCAGCTCCCCCATAGTTTCAGTTTTGTGTTGCAGGCAAATCTTTTTGTTATTGTTATTATTTTTCCCCGGAAGAAAATTAAGTGGTCATTCGGTTTGCATATACTTCACTGTCATTGCAGCCTCAACATGCTGAAAGTACTGTAGAGGAGTACCGAGTACAGAAGTACACGGTCTAGTACCTCATGGCAGCATTTCAGCCTGCTCTGTGGATAATTACCAAGCTCATGAACCAGGATTCTAAATCTCATTTAATGGCAGAGTTTAAAAACAAAAAATATTTTTACTATGAATGCTTAATTTTTGCTACAAGCCTCAGGGAATCAATTTTTCAAATGTTTTTCTTGAATTTTGGTTCATTCTATCAGTAAAACTTGAAGAGGATTTTCTAGTTTCCTCAGACCATTGATTAGTTTTATAATGAAATGTTCTACTGGAACCTTTATGGGTTCAACAGTATCTCATGCACTCAGTTGCCAGTGACAATTTATTAACAGCAAGCAGTGACCAAAGATTAACCCCTTTTTTTTTAAAGAAAGGACATGTTAGTACTTGCATGTGTTACATATGGTGTAGACACGCACACGCAAACACAGTCAATATCAGATACAGGGGTGCCATCCAAATGAGGGTGTTTCTTTTGGTTGAGAGGCACATTCTTCAAAAAGGGGCAATGCAATTGGACAGCTGATGCAGACTGAATGACCACTAATTGGGTGAGCAGGTGTTCGAGTCACAGCTCTAATGCTGCTTTTGACGAGGGAGCAAGGCATGGTGGGTAACACTTAACTTCCTGCTTGAAAAACCTTTCTGTGCTTCTGTACTGTACACCGATCTCCCTATTGCACACACTATGACATAACCTTTATATTATATTACAGTTTTATGTACTGACTACTACTACCAGGACACTGATGACTTGACATCATCCATGTTGCTGCCTAAACCTTTATGTGCACATTTGTCACTCTAGATAAGAGAATCTGCTAAATGCCTAAATATAACGTACACACATATAGAACCGCATTAATGGTTAAAAAACATATTCTTTCCCCCCACCCTGTCCTTTATTGACGATTCAGAATTAGCATTTACCCAAAATAGTTTTAGTTGGGAAGACTGTTACCCTCATGAATGATCAGAAGTAGTTTACTGTGCAGTGCCACTGATTGAAATAATAAGATAAGAATAAATCACTGTGCTGGGAACATGAAGTCCTTGGGAAATCTCAGCTATATGAATAGTTGAGTTATTGAATTATACCTGAACAATTTTTACTGTTGCAGTACACAATCCATTAACACACTGTATACAGTTATGATAGGGATTTGGCAAAGCTGTAACCTGAACTCAGTGACACCTTTATACTTTTAATAAAATAAATATGAGAAGCTAAGAATGGAAGTTGTGCTTCTGCTACTTATCGGTCCGCTGCAAACACTGCATAAGCTCGCTGAATATTTTGGCTCAGCATATACTTCTCGATAAAAGAAAGAGGTTCAATATTAATTGAAACGCAAAATGCAATATGCATCGCAAGGGAAGCTAATGCGCCAGTGATATCATTCCATCTACCCTGATGTGTCTGCATGTTGTTGTGAAGGAGTGTGAGGTTTAGCCCACACTGCCATGTTGTGTAAAGCTAACTGTGATCTCCACTGAAAGAGGGTGACTGGAATCTGCCAGACATCCAAGGGTGGCTAATGATATGACCAGAAAGAAACAGGATTCATTTTACTCAAAAGATTATCTGACAGCATTAATAATATCAGCCCTCTGCCACCCAATGACACCTGTGGCTAATTGTTAATTAATATATCTAATTAAAGTGGACGTGAACAATGTGACTACCTTAAAATAGAGCCTGTTAATTAATAAAATATGTATCTTTTTAATTTTAATTTTGTTTCATGTCAGTCAAATAGAAACCGTTTTAGTATGCACAAAATGTCTCTCCCGTTAAGGGCAGAGCTCTTCCTGCTGCCTGACTGCGAGGGACAGGTGAACTCTATGGCTCCTTACCAGTGAGACACTAACAGTTCATCTTAGCCTTTCTCAAATCCGCCTGTACAAACCCAGATTCAGGTCTACCACCAAACCTTGCCCCTCCCTTCCGGCCTATATAAGAGGGTCACACGGTCTCACCCATCATTTCTAAAGGGGGAAAACAGAACTGCTGTTCTGACACTCTCCCCTTCCCCCCCATAGTCCAAAGCCCCACCCTACCCCCCCCCCCCCCTTTTTTTTCCACAGTGTGAAAGAAAGAGAAAAAAGAAAGGAAAGCAGCAGGAAGGTAAACGAGTGCAGAGGTGATGCACGCTTTACCACACTGAACAGACCAGACTCCCTGTTGCTTGGCACTTTGGCCCATCCCAGCCTGCAGGACTGGCTGAACAGACCAGAGGGAAAATCTGCCTGCCCAGCTCAGAGGCCCCAAGACAGGGCAGGCAGCCCTAACACCCCTGAGTGCCCCTACTCTCCTGTTGCTGCCCTAAATCGGAGTGTGTATAAAGCTCTGTGTTCAGTCTGGCAATACCAGTCGAGTCCCACTGCTCTCGCTCTGAAACACTCTGGGGTGTTTCTGCCTCATTATTCAAATTAAGATTGCCCTGGGGTTCGCCAGAGACCTAAGCTCATTTCCAGATGCAAGCAGTGCTTAATTCTCATAATCCACACGTTTCTACACATCCACATTTCTCCTGGCTATATACTGAATGTAATCACTAGTTCGGAAATGAACGGCCTACATGCCGGGTAAATGGCCACTCTCTGATTAAATGTGGACTTGGAGCTGAAAATAATTCATTTTGACATTCCTTGGACATCTTCCTCAAGGTGTGGTTTCAAGAATTTCCTATTTTTCATTTGCATGTGTGTGTGTGTGTACCCCTCGCCTATTCAAAATAAAGCATTTTGCCGAACTGTGTGTGTGTGCGTGTGTGTGTTTTTGTGTGTGCATGTAGAGTGTGTGTCGATTAAATTTGGCAGCTACTTCCTCACTACCACACTGGTGTACTTCTGCCGCAATTCTAGTTTTGTTAAGTAGTTTGCCTCTAACAAACAAACAAAGAAAAACCTGCTACAATGCTGCTTTTTTCTTCACCTCAACACAGGGGTCCTCTAATCCTGACCTTGTCCCCCTAGGGTGGATTATAAGGCTCTGCGAAGGGCCAAAGTATCAGGCAATGGAGGAGTCTGCTCTGCTTTTCCCAAAGAGAGAGAGTCCCCCTTCCTAACCACGTCCCTCACACCTCACAGCTTCTGCTGCGCAGAGACGCCCTTCCAGTAGTCAAGGATGTCATGCAGATCCTCGTCCTTGGCGAACTGTACCTTCTTGCGCAGTGCGTGGCCTGCGGCTATGTAGGAGGCCTCCTCCCGCGGGCTCTTCTTGTAGGGACGGAATCGCTCCCAGATCCTGAGCGTGCTCTCGGAGGAGTACTCGGGGCTGGAGGAGTAGCCCGAGTAGTTGTGGTTGCGTGGCGAGAGCTGGGAGTAGGAGGCAGCGTCCCTCTTGGAGCGGGTCAGGGGCTTGAGGAAAGAGGCTTTCTGGGTGGAGGAGTCGGCGGCGCCCTCGTAGTAGAGGGCTGGGAAGGAGTGCCGGTGCTCAGAGCAGTGGTAGTCCGGGTGCACCTCCAGGTGCTGCGTCCCCGTTCCTTCTATGACCCCTCCTCCGCCTCCTCCACCACCGTTTCCAACTACACCACCGCCTCCGCCTCCCTGACCCCCCACCAGGGGGAGCCTCTCCAGGGGCTCCCCGCACCGCATAGGGCTCCCTTTCTCTGGGTATTTGCAGGAGTCGGGACTTCGGGGCTCCGGGACGTCCAGGCAGAAGACACGAGCGCTTTTGACGGACCCGCCGGAGGAGATGCTGCAGCGGTTCTTGACGGGTCCGAGGACGACCGCCGCTGCATCTGCGCTCAGCTGCCTCTGCAGAGGCCGGATGGCTGTGGCGGGGGGAGGGTCCCGGTACGGGGGCGAGAGGAATCCCCCACCGCTGATCCCGGGCCTCTCACAGAGTGGCAGGACAAGGGGCAGTGGAGGAGGTGGGGGTATTTTAGGAGACGCCAGGATCTGACATGCCTCCGTGATGCCGGCAGAGAGGGGGATGAGCCCCCTGGGTAGGGAGGTGATGCAGGCGGGAGGGGGGCAGGCGGGATTGTCTGCGGCAGTGGTGGCAGCCGCTGCCGCCGCCGCCACAGCCGCAGAGTCCAGTTTCAGCGCGTCGATGCAGTTGTTAATGATCTGGTTGACTTTGTCCACCTCCTTGGCAATGGTGGAGATCTCAGATGCAGAGCCCCGGCCATCGTCATCTGAGTCCTCCCCGGCATCCGTCCCATCATCCTCCCTTTGGCCATCCTCCCCCACACCTGGTGTCCCCCCTCCGTCTCTACACCGGTCCTCCCCCGGCACCGAGGTCCTCATGTCCATGTAGTTCCCCTTATTAGCGGCCGTGGCATCTGGAAAGGCCGTGGTCATCTTCTCCACCTGAGGGATGGAGGACAGGCGGGAGGAGCTGGTGTTGGCCGAGCCCTGCAGCATCCCTAAGCTGGAGGACGAGGACGGGGGCAGCTTACTGTGATGGTGCTGGTGGTGCGCCTGCTCATGGAGCTTCTGTACGGCCGAGGGGTCATTAGCAGCCGCGGCCGCCGCCTCTGGCCCATACCGCATCTCCAGAATAGTCTTTTTCACACTGATGGACTTCTGTTTCTCCTCCTCCATGCGACGCCTGCGCAGGCAGTAGTAGACCAGACCCAGCACAATGAGCATGCCGAACAGGCAGCCCAGGATGGTCATGATGTAATGGGTGGTTGTGGATGGGCTGGGCCTTAGTTCATCAGGATTGAGCATACGTGTGCCGAAGTACAGGCAGGTGTGGTTGTACCGCTGAGAGTTGCGTATGGAGGCCACGCAAAAAGTGTAGTTGGTGTGGGCTCTGAGGTTGTTGAGCGTGATCAGTTGCTTCTTGTTCTTGAGGTTCATGACATCGGAGACATAGCTGTTGTTGTACTGCACCAGGATGTACATCTTGCTGAAGGGCTTGGGGATCTGCACCAGTAGGGAGGCCGTGGAGAGGGAAACATGCTGCAGCTTGATGCTGGGGCTGTAGGTGGGGTCCGTGGTGGAGGAGGTGGTAGGCTGGTGGTTCGGTCCCACCCGGTCAGACATGTCCGGGCCCACGCCCGAGGACTCGCCATCTGGTGGCAGGGAAGTGATGCCGGGGATGATCACTCCGTCCCGGCACATAGACAACAAAATGGTGCGGGCGTTGTGCCCGTGTCCTGACACAGGGCTTAGGAGCGGGTAGCCGAAGAACTCGCGGGGGGTCTCGCACTGCAGGCGGTCATAGGTGTGGGTGACATTGTTGAAGGCCTCCAGCCAGGTGAGGAAGCTGTAGAGCTCGCAGCCGCAGTGGAAAGGGTTCCCCGCCAGCTCGCACACCATCAGCCGGGTCAGGCTGGTGAAGGTGGAGGGGTCCAGGCGGGCCAGCTTATTGGAGGACAGGTCCAGGCTGTTGAGACTGGGGCACTCCCAGAAGGCGTTGGAGGCGATGACCTCAATCAGGTTGTGCTGCAGGAAGAGGCACTGCATCCGCCCGAGACCCCTCAACATCCCCTCCGTCAGGTTAGTCATTTTGTTGTATCCCAGTTGCAGCACCTGCAGGTTGGCCTGCCCGGCGAAGGCCCCGTCCTCGATGTAGGCGATCTCGTTCTTGGTGAGGTTGAGGTCCGTCAGGTTGGTGAAGCGGCTGAGCGAGGTGAAGAAGACGGCCTTCAGCTTGTTTTCATTCAACCGCAGGTCGTGCACCGTGTTGTTGATGTGCTGGGGGATGGTCTCGTAAGGGGGCTGATTCTGGCTGCAAATGGCCAGCCACACGTAACCCTTGTCCCCTTCGATGAGCCAGCATTCGGCCCGCACCAGCAAGGGCAGGTGGAGGAACAGGAGCGGGAGGAGGAAGGAGAGGAGGAAAGGGGAGGCGCCAGAACAGGGACCAGTGGGGATACGGAACAAGCTTGCCATTGTTGGAGGTAGAGGGATGAGTGACAGCTGTCTGTATAAAGAAGAGGGTAAAGAGAGAAAGGGACCGTTGAAGTGGCGGGCAGGGTGGAATCCAAGCCAGGGGTGCTGGTTAAGGCAAGCAGGCTAGAGCGAAGAGCTATTCGCAAATAAAGGGGTTTCTCAAAGTCAATCACAGCTGTGGAAACAGCATGGCAGCAAGCAAAGCCCCCATTTTAGGTCTTCTGGGATGGGCTATGACGTTGGGTTCCACAAGATACAGGCATGGCCCCTCCTTTCTCTTCTGCTTGTTGGTTACAGAGGTTAGTAACGTTTGCTGTCAGCCAGTGGACCTATGAGGCAGAGCACAAGAGCTTCATCAGCATTAAGAGCATGTAGTATACTACACAAGCTTATTTACACTGAATGAACTACTTTAACTAGGAATTAATACACTCATTTTCCATTTAAAAAAAAAAAGGTGAACTGAATAGACACTCTACCCAACTCACTAATAAAAATACTAAAATGTCATGCTGTTATATTACAGCATGCACATAGCAGCTTTATATGGTAGCAGAAATGCTACTGTAGTTTGTGTAAAACGATCTAATAAAGAATGCAATTGCAGAATATTTTAATTTACCACAAAGTCATAAACCCATAAAGCGTCTCAAAATACTTTGAAAATACAAAGCAATTAAATATGTTTCTCCATTTCTTTAGTTTTATGGGCCCACAACATGTGACCATAAACCTTTATAAGATACAGTGCATCACAAAAATACAGGGAGAACGTACAATCACAGATCACAGTTTGAAATGGAATCCTTATTTCTATGCTTGTGAAATCTGTGCATAATCCACAAGGTTTATAATTCCACTGTGTCCTAAATTTAGTACGTACAATATTCAAAAAAACTGTAAAATAGAAGATATATTATACGCTGGATGAAAAGTTAAAAGGTTTAGTCTTCAAATCTCCTTTCTAGATTGCATTTGAAGTTCACAGAACCCTGAAACCTGCTGTGATTCGAGTAATGTGGGTGAAAAAGGATGCCTTAAAATCTGATTGGCTGGAGTAGACTTGCTGTGAGGATTTCCTCAAGCGTTGTGTAAGTGCACAGCCATTAGTTCAGGAAACATTTGTGAGTGCAAAAACATATTTGTGAATAAGTTTAATTTATTTGTGAATAAGTTTAATTTATTTGTGAATCCAGTTACATTTATTTGTGGATCAGTTACATTTGTTTGTGAATCTCATTTTATTTGCGGAAGGTTCATCCTACCTATGAGACAATAATATCCCCATATACATCTTACTCCCTATGTATACATTCTCAAAAAACAATGATAGCAAGATTACAGAACACTTGTTGCCAATCTAGCTATACATTTTCCTTTTTTTCTTGCACCTCCAAGTTTTCCAGATGCAGTAGTCAATCATGGTATTAGATAGGTTAATTTATCATCAACTGAGGTTCCCATGGACTACAACAAACTGTAGAAACAAATTGTGTGGTTACTAAGGATGTAACGGTATACCGTTTGAAGGTATACCGCGGTATCAAGCAACCAAGGTTCTGAACCGTAAGCTTTTCCCTGTAATACCGTGCGCACGGTATAAATTTATGTTGCGCAATGCGCATATGCACGGCGCCGCACGCCACTACAATGGAGGGTTACCTATCCACAGCTCCGCTCGTGACAGCCAGGGAAAAAAATAAAACATCACACTTCAAGTTGCTAGCAATATTGAATTGCAACAGTGGACTTTGCAATTTTATATACATAATTAAACTGCACTAGATTACAAGATTGTTGTGTGTATTTTCCGTCTTTAATGTTGTCCTTCTTGCATAACAACCTGACCTAAACAAATAAGTTCATAATGGAGGACCCTTGTGTAAACATTCTCATATTAGGTCATAAGGAGGACCCTTGCGTTAAATATTTTAATGTAAATGTTACAATGCTAATGCATGAGAGTTTCAGTGAAAGACACACAGACACACACACACACGCACAGGCACGCACACACGTTTCAGTTCAATAAAGCAATATTTTTCTTCAAAGCAAAATACTTGCTTGTTTGTTTTTTCGATGGTGATATTTAGTGAAGACAACACTTACGATACATGTTGGAATTTAGCAGGTGTTCTTATCCAGAGCAACTTACACAGATGTCAGTTTTTTTGTTTAGTTTTTTTTAATCTAACCCAATTATAATGCTGGATATTTCATTAAAGCAAATTAGGTCAACTACTGCGCAATAGCTCAAAGGCAGTGCCCCAACTGGGAATTGAACAAACAACCTTTGTGCTACAAGCTCAGTTTCCAAAGCATTATGCTACACCCCACCCCCCCCCCCCCCCCATTACATTGAGGCACCTGCCTTAAAATCACAAAAGTGGTTTTCAGAATTTCTCTACTACAGCCACACACATCTCATCTGAATTCACCCAACAGTGTGCGTAAAACTTCCAGTTGTTTTGAAGTCAAAGTTAAACAGAAATGCTGATTGAATACAGTCATGTGGTCTGAGTGACTCGTATGAGGTGTGGATTTATACATGCGAGGTCAAGCCAGCTATGCTAATTTAGAAAATTAAAATGATGTAAAACAGGAAAGCAACCTTTGCAGTGAACCAAACAAATTTACTGGAGCGTATCAAAATGCCAACCAGCTAAATGCACTCCAACGGACAAGCAAACCCATGGGGCTTATAATACGTGCATGCGCAATATATTCTTCAGGCTCCAGATTAAAACACATTTTATGAAATAAACGATAAATACCATTTTATTGTACAAATTACACGCATGTGTTAGCTTTTAAAAATGCAGCTAGCCAGCTGGCCGTATTGACGCGCGAGTCTACTGGATGCATATGAAGGTCTCTGAGATGTGTTGATATTTAACGAAAGTTGGAAGTCAGTACAATAAGACAAGGCAAAGGCCTTGGATTGCTGAGATTTCATGCACATGCTTAAATCAGTTCTGTGTTTTAAAAAAAACTAGTTAAAAAATAGCAATTTGTGGTCATGGTAATGGGAGGAAATTCTGTTAACTATGAATAACTTGTATATTCCGGCAACACTGATCTGTGGGAAATATTCTCTGCGCAGCCGGTGATACCCCGCCTGTGTACACAATGGGTTTCTACACCACCTTTGCTTGTATCCGTAGTAGCTGCATAGTTTCGCTCTGGTAGTAAATAAACCAGTGATGTAATACATGACTTGAAGAAGTTTCCTCAGCCATTGTATACTGCTGCAGCTGTACAGAGAGAGCCGTACTGTATTTCAAAGCAGTGAGTTCCCACTCAACGTACTAAAAATACACCAACATTCAAAATCACAGCAGCGACTAGCATAATCACAGCGGTGAGGGAAAGTATGTCTTTGAAGATTGTAAAGCAAAAAGCAAAAAAAAAAAAAAAAAACGCATTACGGCATTTTGTAATTCGAAAATTGTGAGGATGTATTACCATTTTTGCTGAATAGACACCTTAATGCATTTTGTAATGATTTATCAAAATGTCAGCATAACAGTTACTTTTATGAGTACCAATGCATTTTTTTAAATATTTAACACAACTTTCCACATTACCTAACTTTTTTGGCATAGGGTGAGCACCTTAATTAAAACAAACATATGTACTCCACTGGAGAACAATAAGCAATAATAATCAAAATTCATTTTTGATCAAAATCAAAAAGAGCTGCTCTACTGGAGAGTGCATAAATAACAGAGTATTTATTTATGTATTCATTTATAAGGCTGAGTGATTCATAGATTTGCCGGGAAGATTAAAAAAATATATATTTTTATACTGAATTTATACATTGTAATTTAATGGAAGATTAGCCATTAAAATAAACTATAGATTAATAAACATTTTTCATGTGGCTTTGTGAGAGGATAACCCTTCTAAAGACTGATGAGAACAGGACATTTCCAATGATGGGTGTGCAGAATGCTGTGAATAGTATGGGGATTTAGCACACAATGGTAATATGATCTTTGATTTGATCGGATTTCATGACACAATGGCCTGGATTTAACCAACTTTGGCTTTGACAAAGGATGATTTTGACAAGGGCGCACGCTTTGTACACATCTCCCTCTTGCATATGGGTCTGGCACTTTTTACGTAACAGGGCATTTTTCCCGGACCAAACCAATCTGATGTACTGTAGGGGTGCCCGACGTGAAATTTGAATTTGTGTGCACTGGCACCTCAATTTTACAGTAAGCTCCACCTACCTAGACTCTCACTGCTATGAGATTTCGAAGCACCTGGCACATTTGCCTTAATTAGATATTAATGCGCGCTGTAATACCCTACTGTCGTATTGAGCCCTCCACCGGCACTCCCCCGTCACGGCACACGCCACTGATATACCCATAAAGATAATTTGTCGCACTTCCATTTAACTGTCGGAGACAGCTCAGATTGGCAGAGAGGTCAGGACGCATCAGAACACGCGTCATTAACGACTCAACAGGCTGAGCCGACAACTCCCCTTTTTTTTACTCACTTTTAGCTACGCCTTGAAGAAAAGAAAAAAAAAAAAAAACAATGAATTTCCAGTCATGCATAAAATGTTAGACCAGGTTTTCTCATTTTAAACTGCATGTAACAGGAAGCTGAGGTTAATTATTTCTCAAAGGAAGATTAAGGCGCAGTGGCAGGGCGACGTGTGAGAACGTTCCCCAGTGATCGGGGGCAGGATCCGTTTGGTAGCCCTCTCAAAATCAGGGCTACCTCATTTCACTCTGGGCTACCTCTCTCATCTCCCATTCCTGTCACATGCACACATATACACGTCCTAATCTGATTCTGCTCCAGGTTTCCAACCAAAGCTGGCAATTCACTTACTGTTGAATGCAATCAATTTGGAGCTCAGACACCATATGTTATGTGCATTTGCTTCTTATTTTATCATTATCTCCTCATTTAAAATAAAGTGTATGGACCCTAGTGACTGAGAGGGAATAATAAATACTGCTTGCACGCTAATAAACCATTCTTAGCTGGTGTTAAGATATTGAAAGCACAGTTTTAGTCCTTAAAATCTCAAATAAAAGGAACCTTGCCACACAAATACAAGCACACAGGCAACTGTTGAATTGCGAAAAACCATTGTATAAATTATTGTACAAGCTACACCCTGCATTTTTCTTTTCTTCTAAAAATTTTGTCAAAAGGCCTTTTGAAATGTGCAGTAGTCTTATCACAGAAGACGGTGTTGGCAGTAATAACGGAACTGGTGCTGCATAATTGGCACAGGTTCTATCTATGAATCTCATTTTTGGACTGATTCAAAGACAACATAATTTTATTGTCGGTTTGAGGAATAGCAGAGGGGAGGAAGGAGTTATTGGGCCAAATGGACTCACCACTGTGTGAAGAGCCTTACTGTATCATGCGCTGGAAAGGTCAGTTCTCTACACGTGTGGGTGGGTGGGTGTATGTATGTGTGAAAGAGAGAGAGATAGAGAGAAAGAGAGAGCGAGAGAGAGAGAGAGAGAGAGAGAGGCAACTGAAAAGGATGATGGTCTGAAATAGAGGGATACTGCACCACTGTGACAACACCAACACCGATGGCAGCTAAATCATGACAAATGGAACATATTTTCTTCCTTGCACCCCTTTCCCAGAGAAAGAAAATGTGAAATTAGGCATTTTGCTTTTCCTATTGTGTTGGAAAATTATTCATGTGCACATTACAGAGCAACACTGGATATAGGTCACAGGCAGAGTGCAGGTATCTCTCTCCCCCTTTACCTGTCTACATTCTCCCTCTCTCTGCATCAGGTCTGTCCATTCTCTCCTCCTCCTGCTCCTCACTTTTACCCAACAGAGAGTTGATCTAATTAAAGGGTCTGTGTGAAATGGCCCAAAGGAACATTTAATTAGGGCCGGCTCTACACTGGGGAAGTCTGACTGAGAGGTGAATGGGGGGGGGGGGGGGGGGGGGGGTGGTCAGGGACGTGATTGGGAGGGAGGGTCAGAGCCAACGTGACCAGAAGGAGAGCGGAGCGCCACACACTCCACTAGAGGTAACGTCGTCTCTCATTTCTGTCCCTTCTCTCAAACAGCGCTGTCCCACTGACACCTCCTTTAATCCCCGTTATTAGGAAGGCTTCCCTATTAGCTTTAATCCCAGCCTTCCTCACCAGCCCCACAGGCCCGGCGGTTCATCCCAGTTCACCTCGGCGGCAGGCTTCATTTCGCACACAGGAAATCCAGATTCGCTCGATGTCTGTCCTTTGACTTTTACTTACAAATAAGCGCCAGCGCTCCCATTTTTCAAAGCAATCACATTTGTCTTCGTTCATTTCGTCGATGTCCTATCTCCCAAACCTTGTGTTTGTGAAGAAGGAGGGGGGGGGGGGGGGGGGGAGTGCTAATTAAGCGCTTTAATTGCGAGTTAAAAGTAAAAGGACGACCGTTGATTGAATCCGGGCCTCGGTTTGTGTCACGACGGAGGGTTATTAGCCTCAAAGTTAAGTGAGGACAGCGGCCGTTGATTGTGTTTCGGTACCGACTGATTCCTGGGAGTCTCTCGGTCGTTCATTACAGAGGAAGGCTGTGTAGCCCCTCTTCGCCTGCCGTGCGCTTCAATGTCCTCAAAGAACCTCAGCCGCGAAACGCTAGCGGCCTTCACATAAACATCAGCGCTGTGCACTCTCTCCATGCCTCCTTCAGTGGCTAGACCCATGGCTCTTCAATACATCCTACGTCAGGTCAATACCACTGATTTAAACAAGTTTTTTTTTTGCGAACGATTACGAGACAGAATAACAATCCCAGGAAAGATGCTGTAAGGCTCACGAGAACGGGACGGCGTGACATTACAATACAAACCTCATGTCCTTCAGGTACGTAGTATTGAGTGTTTTTTTAATCCATGCCTTTCAGAAGCAGAGACGAAGCTGAATACATTTTCGGACGGAATTGAACTTTGTGGGCGCAGTGGCGCGGCGGCACCTCTCGTCCCCTTCCCGCCCCCGCGCCTCCCCGCCTCCCCCCTCCCAGCCGCAGGGCTTTCCCTCAGTGTCTCTCTCTCTCTTTCTGCACTGTCTCCATTCTGTGTGCAGTGCTTTCACAAATCGCATCTTTGCAAACACTTTATGAGAAGCCTGGGGGGTGGGTGAGGAATAGCAGACAGGGCTTCTGTAGGAAACGCTGGGTCCCTGTGGGCCTCTCTGTGAGGGCAGTCAGGTAGCAGGTGTGCCACACATGGAGTTAGGAGTTATGATAGCATCCCTCTGCCCAGGGGATTTGTCCAGTGTTAAAAGCACTGGCGACAGCACGGATTAAAGTAGGCACACACATAGACGCACACATACACGCGCAAACACGGACACGCGCGCATACGCACACACAACAAGCACACATGACTGCACGCCAACACACACAAACACACACACGCACACGCACACACACACAGATGTACACGCACACACGCACTCACACGCACACACACACACACACACACACACACACAGATGTACACGCGTGCACACACTCGCACACACAGATGTACACGCGCGCACACACATGCACACACACACACACACACACACAAGTATGTGTGCTGGTACACAAGGCTGCATTGCCCAGCCTTTCAGTACCTATTCATTCCTGAGCGCTATTACTACAACTGAGGGTTGTAGGTTCCCCTTTTCAAAGGTGAAAAAAGTACTTAACCCTCCTGGATAATGGGTAATAGTTAAGTTGAGTTAAGTTTGCTTCTTATAAATGAATAGCAAGTGAAGAAAAATAAATATCAACACAAATACTGCATCGTGAAACAGATTGTCACTTCATTATGTTAACTAGACAGCAGGCGGAAATTGCAGTCTGAAGGAGATTTGACCATGAAAGGGTTTTTTATTTTTTTTTTATTTTTTTTTTATCATTGAGCAGCTTCTAAATATTAATTGTATAATGATAATGTCATTTTATTGGAAACACTTTCATCTTTTTGAGAAAGAATGTCAAGTGTGTCAAGAATGTCAAGTGTGTGTGATACTCAAGTTTTATGATGGAATCAAAGAGAGAGAGCATTAAAAAGAACAATAATTTCACCCGCATCTGTAATGAAAATCGTGCGAGAACCTGCATTGTAATTAGCCTTAGTCTCTTGGCTGCTTAATACAGGACAGAATCTTTCTTTCAATAAATATATTCTAATGATTTTTATTTATATCATAAGCTCCAGAGAGCTATTGCCAGGCAGAATATAAAACAAGAATAAAGGTATCTAGAGGTGATATAATGTATTCATCTGATTATCCAAAATGACAGCACTTTTAAGGTCTGTGACAGCGCGTCATATTGAATCCCTACTGGATTTTGTAAGGTAAAGGAAAATAAATGAATTAAAATCCGCACAGTGGCACTGGCCCGGAGAAATGTCTTAAACATGAGTTTGTGTGGCTTCTGTAATTTTAATCTTTAGTCGCTGAAATATTGAGTTGCTGAATTATTTTCAGTGTTCAGAATGTCACAGCTGGGCAGATCTTATTTAGTGGTCACAACCTGGCTCGGCAAAGCCAGGCAGCCCTCTTCCCTGGCTGCATCGGAAAAGCACGCGCCCGCACCACTCCCAGACGCTGGAGCAAAGAGATGTAGGTCAGGCTTCGGCCTGGAGCGCGGGCTCAGGACCCACACGGACGCACGTGCGCGGGGCTGATACTCGTATCACGGGCCGACCCGGTACCAGCGTGACCAACCGGAGCAATGTGCCGCCAATGGAGGGGAGTGGAGCTTATCACCAGGCAGGCATAACAAAACCCGCTTCCCGCTCCCCGCTCCCCGCTCCCCACTCCTGTCTAACCAGGGGCCCCAGAAACTGGGGTACGCGTTCCGTTTGAAAGAACGTGCCGGAAATTCGGCTTGCGCTCATTTTTGCATCTCTCTCGGGTCCTTAATGGACAAAGGACTTTGGGAAGCAGCAAACCAGGTGGAGACAGTGTAAAGCTGTGTCAGAATTTGAATTTGAGTGTGATCCTGTTCTCCAGTGTGTCTCTCTCTGGCATAGGCAGACCCATGGGAGACAGCACAGTGACACCGACATCCCATTAGCACAGACAGCTACTCTGATTAGCCCATGGAAACAACACACGCCCTCTATCCTTACAGCGCCCTCCAGGAGATATCATCCCTATACACACAGGCATGCAAACACAAAGATACACACACACACACACACACACACACACACACACGCACGCACACACACATGCACACACACAAACACACACACATGCGCACACACACACTTACACAAACACACACACACACACACACACACTTACACAAACAAGCATGCATGCACATGCACACACACCCATATGCTCACTCATTCAGTCACACGAACACAAACTTGACCACTCGGTCACACATTAACACAAGCACACACACACCAGCATGCACACACACACACACACACACACACACACACACAGACAGGACAGCTCAGTGGGAGTGCTATGTTTCCCTGTGACAGTCACCATGGGCTCCAGCGAGCCCGCGAGCGCGTCTACACAGAGCTGGCCTTTTCATTTCTTCTCTCTTCATAATCCCTTTCTGGCGTAACGGGTCGCGGCTGAAAGGAACTCCAGCGCGGACAAGAGCACTAGCACAGTAGCACTGGCTCCGTATTAAAAACCCCCCTTAATAATGGACCCTGTCTGACTGCGGCTACAATGCGACCTTCACGGTCCACCGCCTCAGATTTAATTTAAATACATACAGAAGCGCGTGAGGCGGCATCGCTACCGGCCGCCTCCTGCATCACAGCCGGGCGCTCAGATGCTCCGCTCTTCACAGCGAAGTAAGCAGCGGGCCGCCGGCAGCCTCGCCTTTTTTTTTTAGTGCTCTAAAATGTCACGCCGCACCCTGAAGTTTCCGCCACCGAGCGCGTCAGCTAAATAAGGTCAGAACTCAAGCGCTGCATAATGCAGTGGAGAGCCGAACATCGCTGTGCATCTGCTCTGTATGACTGCAGAATGGCCCCGTGTGGTTATCTCCATAAATATAACCATTAACCCACACGCATGTATATATATGTTCCAGTTAGATTCTTTATTCATTCTGGATTTGCGTGCGTGCACGTGTACATGTGCACGCGTGGGTGTGTGTGTGTGTGTGTGTGTGTGCATAATGGAGCTGACGGGAGCCGAACGAGGCTATCGTTTCCTCGCTGCCAGTCCCGGTAAATATCCAGCGGCACCGGCGAACGGCAGGCGGTTTAAATTCCGTCAGCGAGTCCTGTCAGGAGACGGGGGCGACGCCGGCGGTTTCGGGACGAGCTGCCCGCTCGTCTTATTAGCGGTGAGGGCGCGCGGAGAGAGGCTGCGGGGGAGCGGGACGACCGGACGCCGGGCCCCTGTCTGGAGACGCCACAGATCTGGCGGAAGCCGCGCCTTGCACTGTTCGGCAGTTGCCGTGGCAATGCGCCGTCTAACTTCGACTTTCCCGCGAGGCAGTGGGGTATGAATGCATGAAATCACGATGCCAAAATTGACGAGAATGCAGATGCCACTGCTTAGGGAAGCTAAAAGTGAAAACAGAGGGGAAACCATTGGCAAAAAAAAACTGCATTTTGGAGAAAACAGCAAGGACCATGATCAGTAAATAACTTCATTACCCAGAATACTTCATAAAACAGACTTGGAGGAAGACAATCTATCTGGATGATGTGCCCTGTTCTATTCCATTAAATTAAGGTCAGGGCCAGTGGGGGGGGGGGTAACTGGGTTGTAGTCCCAGGCCCTGGAGGGGGTGGGGGGGGGGGTGGGGGTGGGTCTCCCAATGGTCTGTGACCTTGAGGTAAATATTATTGCCCCAATTTCGCCTGGCAGCCCTGAATTAAGTTAAATACTCTCCACTACATGCTGTTACAGTATTTTACTCAGCTAGACTCACCGTTTGGAGAAGTTCCCTGGATAAGGAAATTCTTTACTAAACGTGAATTTCTTCAGGGTTTCTGGCCACTGCCCTGCTGATTCCTGAATTGCACGCGATTAAACTATGATGAAATATACGATATTAAAATGAAACACCTTGACCAGATCAGGTCTTGAGCAGGCAGTGAACAGTGGGGCACAAATGATCATCACACAAAGTGATTTATGCTTTGCTGATTCCAGGCTATCAATACAATTACATAAGCAGTGTTCGAACTCTCGCAATAATGGCGGCCATTTCCACTGCGGTGGAGCCCCAAGCAGGCCACTTGCAAGCAAAATCACGAGGAGTGAACAAGCATGTGATATCTATTCTCCTTTCGTTTTCTCATGGTCTAAAGCTATCTAGGTAGATGTTGTTGTCCCGATGCTATGAATAGCATATATATTGTTAGATAAAGCTTTGTAGAATAGAGAGCGAGTTCGAAGTCTACTACCAGGCTACTACAAATTCCTGACCATGGGCTATTAGCTAGCTGCGGCAGGTTTGATTCTGGCATTAGGCAACGGTGGCTGAATTCGGACATAATTAATAAAAACACATTAACAACGATAAACGGCAAGGAATAGACCATGGAAAAAGTGAACGTCTAAAAGGTAACGTTAGGCTACTCCTGATAAGAGCATGCTGCAGTGCAGATGGCCATGAACAACTTAGACTATAGTCTAGATTTCAATTGTGAGACTCAGAAATAGTGTATAATTATTTATTTGTTTTTGGGATTTATTAAAAACACACATTCAGAATGAGATACATTCACGGAGTGGATACATTCACGGAGTGGTTTGACTGAATAACAGCATCCCCCCCCCCCCCCCCCCCCCCCCCCGGTCCGGCAGAGGAGGGGACGACCTGAGCAGTGACAGCCCTCCCCCCCTGTCAATGGCACACACTGCATATATAAGATGGAATCCACTTATCAGTTTAAAAGGGCATCGGGCTATGCATTCTTCCATTTAAGACTGGTATCTCTAGCCTACTAGAGGCGGGCTTATTTTTATTTTAAGAACCTTTGTAAATACACTGCCCGGCCAAAAAATAAGTCGCACACTGTAATATTTTGTTGGACCGCCTTTAGCTTTGATTATGGTGCGCATTCGTCGTGGCATTGTTTCGACAACCTTATGCAACGTCACAACATTTATTTCCGTCCAGACTTGCATTAATTTTTGGCCGAGATCTTGTATTGACGACGGGAGAGTCGAACCACTCCGTGAAGTCTTCTCCAGCACATCCCAAAGACTTTCAATGGGGTTAAGGTCCGTACTCTGACGCCAATTCATGTGTGAAAATGATTCCTCATGCTCCCTGAACCACTCTTTCACAATTTGAGCCCGATAAATCTTGGCATTGTCGTCCTGGAATATGCCCATTGATGGGATAACCTGGTCATTCAGTACATTCAGGTACTCAGCTGACTTCATTTTATTGCTGCATAACGTTGCTGAGCCTAGACCTGACCAATCGAAGCAACCCCAGATCATAACACTGCCTCCAGAGGCTTGTACAGTGGGCACTATGCATGACTGGTGCAACTGCGACTTTTTTTTGGCCAGGCAGTGTAGATGTATAGGCACAAGTTTATTAGATGTGACTAATCTCTAACAAGAATGCTGTCTGCTGCTTGGCCTTGAATTGCCCCCACAGTCAAACAAAAATAATTGCTCCCTGACATAGGTGTTGCTGATATTTTATAAACATTAACTGGAATAGGTCCGGTAGCCAGTGACAATGCGTGAAATGATTCGGTTGATTTGGGTCTGTTCTCTAGGCCCACTGTAATACTAACAGCAGAATGACAGTGAGAGTCAGTAGCAGCGATACACGGCGGAGCAAACAGACAAGCAGGGGATTCGGCGGTCTGCCAGCGGGAATCTCGCGGACAGCATCTGTAGTGCTCTAATGCAGGCAGCCTTTCCCGTGGCTGCATTAAAGATGAATGCGAAGCCGGGAGAGAAGGTTTGTGCATGTGTGTGTGTGTGTGTGTGTGTGTGTGTGTGGTGTTGGGGGCGGGGGGGTTTGGGGGGAGGATGGGATAAGGAAGGGGTGCAAGAAAAAAAATAAGTTCCATTTGTCATGATTTAGCTGCCATCAGTGTTGGTGTTGCCACAGAGCAGCAGTATCCCTCTATTCCAGACCATCGTCCTTTTCAGTTGCCTCTCAACCTCTCTCTCTCTCTCTCTCTCTGCCCATCTCTCTTTCCCATTCTACAATAATGATTTGTTCTAGAGGAACAGCTGTGATAGATCGTCTTCTACAATAATGATTTGTTCTAGAGGAACAGCTGTGATAGATCGTCTGCAATTAGTGGGCGGGTCACGGCATGCGTTCGTGCAGGGCTCATATAAAGGTAAAAAATAAAATAAAACACTGGGCACGTATCTGTGCATAGTCTCATTGCGTGACACAGGTAATGACAGATAATGTGGTGTAAGGAGAGGACAGGCCCGGACTGACTGATCAGAGAGGCCTGTTGACGTGAGGCCGTAATTTGCCCTCAGCTAAGGTCGGCCTTGCCCCACGTTCACAGGCGAGACTAATCTATCTGCAGAGCGATATCTCCTTCCTGTCTATTATACACTGCCTGGCCAAAAAAAAAGTCTCCGTTGCACCCGTCATGCATAGTGCCCACTGTACAAGCCTCTGGAGGCAGTGTTATGATCTGGGGTTGCTTCAATTGGTCAGGTCTAGTCTCAGCAACGTTATGCAGCAATAAAATGAAGTCAGCCGAGTACCTGAATGTACTGAATGAATGCAACTCTGGACGGAAATAAATGTTGTGACGTTGCATAAGGTTGTCGAAACAATGCCACGACGAAAGCGTGCCGCAAGCAAAGCTTTCTCATCTGCTGCGTCTGGTTTTCGCGTCGTTCTGCCTCCTGCAGCGCCTCCTAGTCCTGGATTTCACGTCATCGCACAAGGTGTTACGGACGAGCGGGAACGAGGACAATCCGGGACACTGAGGCACGCGTATTTGGGAAGAAGCACAGTAAGCCCAGCCTTAGCTACCGCAATATTGCCGCCGGTGCGGATATTATGTTTATATAAACAAGAAATAATCGCCATTTAAATTAAATCATAACAAATAACTGCACGCTAGGCAACTGAACCAGACATCGTTGTGAAAGTAAAACGTGATCCTGCGATCAACATCGCCGCCGTGCTGCAGTAGGCTATGCCGAAACAGAATCTTGATATATCTGTTATAAATGCTGCCGTTGTTGTTGTTGTTGTTTTTCTCATAAGGCACCTTGGATTTTATAAGCAAGCCTTTTCATCAGAATCCGCTATGACTGGGGGAGCACTCTACAGCAATACATCACAAAAATGCCACATCCAAGTATTGTTTTTTTGTTTTTTTCCTGCAGCAAAATAAATTCCAAAAACGAAAAGGTATTTCAGGTGACTAATGCTGGTTTTGTACGTTTGAAGGTGGTAACCAGTGTTACGAAAACAGGGGCCCACAAACGCCTGGCCCCTCTGTCACAGATTCCGCTGGGCCAGGAACTTGGCTAGGTTTCAACCTTTCCTGATAAGATCCTCTGCCAATCTTCACCAGTACTCAGTATCCGCGAGCCATCTTCGCGCTTGGGGGAGCACGTCGTAGGAACAAACGGAAACAATCGCGAACCCGACAGGGGGTAATAGCCCCGGCTTCACGTTGCCTGTACTGCAGAGCACTGCTCTTTGTGAGAAGACACATGTACTGTGTTATCCTTTCAGACACAATCAGCCCAAAGGCAGGATGGACGCATCTTTCTTTGTCTTGCTCTGTAACATACATCCTGTGCAATCTCACTGCACATACACGGCCTATTATTTACTCCCTCAACTTAAAGTGTAAATACTGTTTAATAGTGTGTGACCGGGAAAATAAAAAAAACTACATTTTAAAGGTTTTTCTTTGACGACAAAGCTGGGTAACGCATTGGAATTCCCATGAGATTTATGGGCCACATTACTGATGGACGGCAGCCGAAACCGTGTGTTTACTCAGAACCTCTAAGAGCAAGGAGGCGAGAGGATGGTCATCAGTGAGTGACATCACAAATGGTTGTTTTTTATTCTTCCAATTGGCCTGTTTTACTCCCACTACTTGTCACGTATGTTTTAACTGCTGTGTTACGGATATTCAGTTTATGACCTCTTTATTACCCTTACACTGTGTGTGAGGAGAATTTAATTGAAACTGTACAAATTGTGCTATACGAATAAAGTTTTATTTGATCAGATTTGTCTGCCCGTGGCATAGCATAGCATAGCATAAGACACCGAAAGCACGTGCCTCACTGATCCCAGATTTCCAGGAAGCAAAATCTAACGTCAATATTCCAAACCATGATGGTGCTGATGACTCATACATTAATATAATATAAGTTGTGCTACAGAAATAGCCATTCTCGCCCATACATTCAGAGCACATAATGGCAGCAAGCAGGAGAGAGGCGAGAAGTTCCATTATCTGAATGGCTCTCATTTGCCTGTGAGATGCTCAGTCCGATGGCTTTTGTTCTAGGATGCAACGGGAGATTAAGAAAGGTACAGACTGCAGGGGACCTTCAGCTTTGTAATATCATTGGACATCAGACCAAATTCCACCTTGCCTGTTCTAGGCATTTTTGAATTGTGATAGTGCGTGATTTATACCAGCCTTAATACACTGAGCATGAATAATACTGCGGAATCTGAGGTTAGGTGTCGGGTGTGTGTGTGTGTGTGTGTGCGCGTGCGTGTGCACGTGTGTGTGTGTCACAATAACATGGCTTTAGAGGTGACTTTCCAAAAGCAGGAAAGCCACTCTCCCCTCTCTCTTTTGGCACTTGACATTTTGCACATCGCTCCTGTCATTGAGTTAACCTTTTACCGTCTGCCTCTCTCATTCTTCCAGTTCTTTTCTGTCCCTCCTCCATTTAAACTCTCCCCGTCTACGGGCTGATCGCCCACCTGGCGCTGACATTTCCATCCATCACTCGGGGAACTCTGTTCCTCCCATTTCTTCCACCGTCCCACTTCTGCCTCCATACTGTACACATTCCGTCTCCCTATGGAGGCACATTCCCACTTTATTTATTTTTTTTATTTTTTTACCATGTTCTTCTTTTATTTTGTACTCTAAGGCACATTACCCCATAGCATTAGCCTCTCGTTCCACTCGGGGTTCTTACATCGGGCTCGTCATTCTGGCTTCCCATGTGACGTTACATTGCATTACCTCGGCAGACGCTCTTATTCAGAGTGATGAAGAGTCGCGGGAGAACATCAGCGCTACACTCAGGAATACAAAAATACAGTATCGCCAAGCAGGCACAATTATAATCACTGATTGTAACGTTAATCTAACAAACAGCCATTTGTATCTTAACAAAAGAAGGTATGACTAGACAGCTATAGCCTCTTACACAGCTATAGCCATCACATTATCCACAAGGAAATCCATGGAAGGAAAGGATATCAACAGGGGGTCAGGGGAGCCATGGAGCAATCTGAAGAGGCGATTCTTCAGTCTGCATTTGAGGATGGGCAGAGTTTCTGCTGTCCTGACTCCTGACCGTATTGGGAAGCTCATTCCACCACTGGGGAGCCAGAACAGTGGAAGTGGGAGCTCGTGGGGGCTGAGCGGCCAGGCGCCCAGAGCTAGCAGAACAGAGGGGTCTGGTAACTGAGTGCCGTGTTCCTTGTCTAGGAGCCAAGGGCCCACAGTGGTATGGGAGTCCAACCTGAGTGGTTGTCTGTACAAACAGGCACAGCCAGCTGGCGTGCTGCCAGTCCTCTGTTTTCCCCAGTTTTTTAAGAGCGGAAATGGAAACAAACTAGGACACATACTGACTGCAGGCTGTGGGTAAGGGGAAATAAATAAATAACGATTTTAAAAAATGAGCGATTTAAAAAAAAGAAGAGGAAAAAGCCACGGGTCAACGCCGAGGCTTGGGTGGAGGGCTTGGGCCGTCTAACGGAGATTGGTTTGGGCATTTCCTTGACCCATCGATGCAACTGACCCGCACCCACCAGCCCTTGCCTGCCAGCCACCCTCTGCTTTCAACATTACATTACATTACATTCATTTAGCAGACGCTTTTATCCAAAGTGACGTACAATAAGTGCATACAGAGACATCATCAAGATCACTACAGAACAAACAAGACAAAGCACATCCTTCCCATAATGTAGCAGCTATCCCTAGTAATGAACGTTGACTGTAGTTCACAGTAAGCTGTGGGTAAATCAGCAATACTACACTTCTATTCTAAATACTATTATAAACTATAATAAACAGACAGGAAAACACAGGGAACTAGTAAACACAGGGAACTGACATTCCTAGGTTAGAATATCAGTCAAGGTGGAGTCTGAAGAGGTGTGTCTTCAGGCCTCGACGGAATGCAGGCGGGGTTCAATCCCCCGCCCCTTACCCCCCCCCCCCCCCCCCCCCAAAACTCTCAGCCCCAATTCATCCCGCATTCCTTTTTCACACCGCTGTTGTCATAGTTTTCATTGTGCATAGCCTGTTTCTGCTGACAGCCTGTTTTCAAACTAATTAATTTGACTGACTCATTTCCTTTTTGCTTTCCTCTCTTCTCTCTCTCCGGCTCTCTGAAGTAGGTCGGCGAGGAGGAGGATGAATGAAGGGAGAGAGGGAGGGAGGGAGGGAGGGAGTAAAGACGTGAAGACATTGTGGTAGAGTATACACGCTTAATAATCAGCCAAGGAGCGAAGGGGGAAAAAAAAAAAAGGATTGCTGATTGGCGACACGTCTTGCCGAAGACCTCGATTCATCCGCCGTCGTACATTTTTTTCAACTGATATAAGATTATCTTCTGTAGGTATAAGTTGCAACCTCGTACACCCAGATAATTCTCGGCGAACACAGAGTAAGTCTACAGATGATACAGTGCGGGGGGGGGAGAGGCCGCAGATTAACAGATGAGATCGCTGCGTTCAGTCGGTCGCGTGCTAGTTTTAAAGATAGAGGCGTATCGTTATCTCCCTCAAAGGGCCGCGGGTTTGGCGGAGACCGCCGCGCCCCTCAACAAGGCCCCCCCGTCCCATTGTTGTTCCGCGTCTCCCCGCGTTCACGACGCGAAGCGCGTCCGTATCGCCGCGTCCTTTAAACATCTGTCGGGCGTCTCTTTCCGGGCTCAGATCTTACCTTTCGGCGAAGTCTACCGGCGGGATTGCCGCCGTATCACAGACTCCCATAACGCGTAGATCTGCGGCCTGCATCTGGGGCTCTGCACATCAAGCTGGAGCTCTTTGGTTCAATTTGCAGGGAACTCAAAGGGATTAGCACGTTGAACTAGACAAGGCAGGAAACACATAAGCCAGTCCCCATGCGGTGGGAGTCAAGTCACTCTACCCTACAGCCCTGGTTCAAGACTTCTTCCATTGTACACTGCCTCCTTTATGGTTGGCATGAAATTATGACAGTGTACGGGTACACCATATAATCCCCTTACAACGTACAGTATTTATGAAGGTCCTGCGTGTGTGTGTGTGTGTGTGTGTCTATGTGCACATGTGTGTGGGTGTGTGTGTATCTTTGCTTTATCTAATGGTTTTCCCCAATGAACAACAACATACCAAGAAGATCTTGGCATTTATATCTGCTACTATGAAATATATACATTATATACATACAATCAATGGTGCGGGGGGGGGGGATCTTACTGAAAGACAAAGAATGATCAGGGACCTGATTGGGTGGTTTGTGAATGATCAGAGACCTGATTGGGTGGTTTGTGAATGATCAGGGACCTGATTGGGTGGTTTGTGAATGATCAGGGACCTGATTGGGTGGTTTGTGAATGATCAGGGACCTGATTGGGTGGTTTGTGAATGATCAGGGACCTGATTGGGTGGTTTGTCTGTATTTCAAGAAGAATAAACGAGCCCCAGCTTTTCCAGAGAAGCAAAGGGACGCAGTGGAGCAATGGTTTAAGTGCCATAATTACACACTAGGAAAAGCACTTGTATGGACAAGATTGCTTTTATCATATTAAAAATGCAAGGGAACTGAGTGCAGCAGTAGCCATTTTGTCGACAAAATAAAATCACAGAAAGGACGCCAGAAGACGGCACCATCGGAGGGGCTGGGTGACCACCCCCCCCCCCCCCCCCCCCCCCCCCCCCCCCTAATAATCAGCGGCCGCCATTGTGATGGGCTCCAAGAGACGCTCAAATGTTTGAGTGAGTAAAACGCAAGCTGTCCGCGCCTTACTGCGTATCATTCAGCTACATCGTTGAAGGACTGTCCGCCGTGAAGTACAAAATTGCTAAATGTCAAAACAGCGGCGTTAACAGCGCACCCCCCGCCCCCCCCCCCTCCCCTTTGGGGATAACCTGATGATAGGAGAGTGGCGGGAACTTGTGTGAACACAGGGGCAGAGGGGGGGTTAGGGTTCAGGGTGGGGGGGGTGGGTTACTGAACAAAGGGACAGGAATGCGTGTTCAAAGGTTTCATGAGAAGGTCTGCATGACTACCACATGCTGAGAGCAGCTGAACACCAGGGGGACTCTGAGTGCATATTTAGTACCCCCTCCCGGGCCCCCCCCTCCCCACTACCGGACCATGTAGAATGTGCCGGTCATATTAGCACACCTGTCAACCCGTCGTACCGCTGCGTGTCCCTGTGACACCGGGAGAGAAAACACCTTGCTAACCTTTGAGCCGTTTTAATCGATTTTATTTACACGGGTGTTTTTTTTGTTTTTTTTTTAAACAGGGCACCAGGTGACAGGGAGGTGTTAAGTACCGGTGTTGCCTGAGAAAAAAACATGTCGCTGGACGGGACTGCGGGGCGATAGTCTGATGACACACAGAACCCGGCTCCCTTGCCGTGGGAGGGGGAGAGTTGCAGCCATAGGCACGATAGTCGCGTACGTTTCAATCAAAGCATCGTGCCCAGACCTGTCCAGCGGCGAACCTTTCTCCTTCCGAAGGAGTGACCGCTTAGACAACCAGCTGTGGCGGACGAAGTCTGTTCCCGCGGGAGATCTCCGCCCTGGGGACTGACGTCACCCTCACAGAGCCTCTGTGAGTGATGTGAATGAGAATGATTAGTATGTAATCTGGAACGTTCCGCTTGGATTTTCTAACATAACCAGTTGGTAATTTGAGCGCATCGCAGATGAAGCTCGGCGACAGAGCCCGGCGCAATCTGGAATGTTCCGGGGGAACAGGCGCTCTGCTCCTGCATCGCCAGGCCCGCCCCCCCCGCGCTCGGCGGGCCCCGGCCACACACCGACCCCCGTCGCCCCGTCGATAACGCGGCCCGATAACATCGGCGCCATTAATCACCGCAGACGCCGCGCGCCGCGGGGTTCTGCCGTTTCCCAGGGGAGCCTCCCGCCACACCGGGGGAACGATGGCGACGTGGCTATTAAAGGCAGCCGGGTTCCACGAGCGTAGCGTGGGGCCGAGGTCCGGCCTGCGGCTGCACGCCTCTCAATCCCCACCTCTCCTCCCGCCACGTCTGGCGCCCCCGTCCCGCGCAGCTGGGGGGTCAAAGGACACCCTGAGACAAAACCCGATTTCTAATTATCATGCGCTTGGCTGCAGAACAGAACAGCACCTGCGAGCTCAACTCACTGGCGAAGGCCCCACAATGTTCCACTCCACACTGCCGCCAGCCACAGGGCTCCCTGCACAATAACTAGCGTTTATTTTTGTGTTTACGCATCGCACCTTGGCCATAAAGTGTGTGGTTTTGAGGCAAAATATTTAGATTGCAAACTAATTTTATTCATTTATTCGTCTGGTTCCCAGAAAAGCCTAGGCCTCTACATTCGGGCCAGCCTGTTTAATGTACAATTACGGTCAGTTTATGGCCCGTTCCGACGAGATGTGACAGTTTATTATGCAAGAGCTCACATCTCAGCCCGTCTGGTGCAAAAAGACTCTTATTTATTAATAACTGAAAATCAGGCTCGGGGATGTGAAACAGCACAGGAAGGGATAGCAGGTGTAAAACACAGGAAGAAACTCATTCTCTTTCTGCTTGTAAACACTACTTTTTTTGGGGTGCAAAAGAAAGGTGCTGGAAGCTGTGGGGTTATTGGGGTCCATTGCCAGTGTTACTCAGGATCTTGCATCATACGGGCTCTTTGTGCAAAACAGAGAGAAGCTCTCCCTCGCCACGCTCCACTCTAGTCTGTCCACTCCCTTTCAGCATAGGGCCAGAGTCAGACATTGTCTGATATTTATTCACACTTTTGAGTTTGTATTTTTTGGTAGTTGCCTAAGCACTCAAGCTGTGTCAGGCTCTTGAGCGGCTGGCTTTGGGTTAAGGGCATCTGCTCGTGGACGCTAGATAAAAGCCTGATATTTCAACTCTGTTTTATTTTTTATTTTTTTACGGGCATGAGCTCACACATGACCGAACCCTGGCGATTTTACTCAGCCATTGGCTGGATCCTGCAAAAAAGGGCTGTGAGAGAGGATGAGAGAGAGAGAGAGAGGGAGGGAGGAAGAGGGAGAGGGAAGGTGAAAGATGGGCGAGAGAAATAAAGACAGAGGGAAAGAGAGGGAGGGAGAAAGAGGGAGGGAGATATAGAAACCGGAGCTGATTTCCCCTTGAGCTGAACCCAGAGCTCCCATCTGACATCACCGTTCCTGTAAAAACAGTAG